>CABEEJ010003404.1:0-45687 GCA_901482245.1 Timema douglasi | reverse complement strand
GGGGGGGGGGGGGTAAAGGTTTAGGGCGCCATTTTTTCAAGATGGCAGAACGCCAAGGTCAAAAAATCAGAACGTTATTTATATCCCAGAACTAGATGACCATTTCAAATGTGTAAATGCCGTGATGTTTTTTATGTGCAAAAACTATATTTTCACTGAGCTACTAGATGACTTTGAAAGCTTTAACTGTGCACACTTAAAGTCTATACCATGGGACGGAACTTAACAAAGCCATATTTTCAATTTTTGATATAATTTCCTGACACACCTTCCAGAAGCCCCTAAATGACATATAAAGATGAAACTTTGCACACTTATATTATATCTCACAGTACAGAACCTGACGGTGCCAAATTTTCAATTTTTTCCCCCCCTTCACTATATTACTAGTATTAGTTTAAAGGTATTAATTAATATGACCTATCAAATGTGACAACTGCAGATCACATGATTCCCTTGAATATATGAAAATGCTTTACTAATTTTTGGGGCTTTTCGATACCATATTTCCTATAACATTTGTACTGTTTTAGTTACATTTGGAAATGATAAAAATATACACACTCAAAAATAAACGTTTGGGTTGGTTTTTAATTTGACACTTCCTTAAACCAATCGGTCACAATATTTAGAATTGTAAGTACAGCTAAAGGTGGGCCTACTAATGAATTTATGTTTTATAGGAGTTTCTTATGAGAACAATATATAGCTAACATAAAACATATTCCCTCCAGTCTTTGAAAATTCCAATGTTAAATAAAATTAAATACAGTAATATTTCATGGTTTACTAAAATGTAGATATAAACTGTTTTAATGACACTTCATTGTTTCCTTTCCTGTACTTGGTTACTTGTAACAACATTATGACCTCTAAAGATTGTACCTTGACTTGTATGTTACCAGCTGCGACATTTATAACAACATTACGACCTTTGAATATTATACCTTGACTTGTATGTTACCAGCTGTGACATTTATAACAACATTATGCCCTCTGAAGATTGTACCTTGGCTTGTATTTTACCAGCTGTAGCACCTGTAACAACATTACGACCTGCTGTAAGAACCAGGATATCACATTTCTCATTTTTCAAGTCCTTGCCTTCATACTGTCGAGCTTTTGGAAAGTTAACTATTGACCCATTTTGGTTCTTGTAGTCTCTAAGCTCCTGAAATAATCAAACAAAATATTGGTGGTTTTAGGAATGGAAGAAACCTTATTAATAGCAAATTAAAAAAAAACTATTTATGGTATGGAATCTTGCTCATTAAATGAAACTTTGGAAAAAAGTTGTCAGTATGATTAAACCATCATGATAAAACAAAAGGTAGCTTGGTTGTACACCAAGTTCTTACCTTGGGGATGATCCCGATAGTGTTGTAGATGCAGTGCTCCCCCTCCATCACCCCTATACACTTGGCCCCTGAGTAGTGAAAGTATAGCATCACATAGTAGCCGACAGTGGTGAACCCCTAAATAGACAGACAACTGATGTTTCACTGGTGGGGCAGATTATCTCTAAGGGTGTACACAAGACTATCTTAATTTAATTTTTCCTACCCGCTTCAGTGACTTCATGGTATAAAGTGCTATTCTCGCAATATACTAGACTGTTGATGATGATATCGAGGTTTGAATCTCGGTCAAGTGTACTTAGGGTGGATAATCCAAAATGGTTTTCCAATCTCCCTCTGCACAAATGTGGGTACAATTCCTCTAATTAAAACCTTCCTAATCCCTAAAATAACTAACTAGTAATCAACTAATTAACTACTAGTTAATTAATTACTACAAGTTTTTTATATATCCATTATATTATTATATAAGGTGACCAATAAGCTTTATATTAAAAGTTTGTTAAGCGAGAGAATAAATTTGACTTCCAAACAAATAATCAAACTGTATAAGTAAATTAAGACTTGCTTGAGCACCCTTAAGAATCCTCTGGGACACAACGCTAGTATATATAATATTAATGTCTGGAAATCTGTTCAGTGTAGTGTATTTTCATGTTAAAGTTAACAAACACCACAATATCATAATATTGTATACAACAAGAGTGGCAGATATTAAAATATATAACAAAATAGCAGTAAGATTGTCAATAATTTTGTCTACCAAGTGATGAGAGCCGCCATCTTATCTACCTGCAAAATGAAAGTCTTGTTCTTCCAGCCCGTGGGCACGTCTATGAGGCCCATGTAGCACTTATCGTGCAAAAAGTGATCTAGCCCCAGGTAAATGCCCCGGCTGGGGGCCTCATGTCTACCGTGGATACCACCCTGATTCAGTGGTTTGCCTGTCGCGCATGCGCGCGCGTTCACATCCTTGTGACCTGCAACATGCATGGCTATAATTGTAACATCGACACTAATGGGGTTGTACATTAATAAGAATTAAAATATTTCTTATTGTGAGTAACTTATTTAATGTAATTTTTTTAACAATTAAATTACATCTAACACCATGACTAAAAAGTCTTATTTCAAGAGGTTGTTTATAAGCATTAACATGGAGAAGATATGGGAAAACCTATGTGTGACTTCAAATTTGTCAAAATAGCCCTCCGGCGCACTCAGCCAAGATTTGAACCTAGCCCCCCTGTAACTTTAAAGAAACTCCAGTATACTGATAAACAGGACCCTTGGACATTGGAAGGATTGAGCTGTAGCTAAGCAAGTGGCTTATTAAAACAAGCGAAGCCAGAATTGTTTGCCCACCTGAACTCCTGAGCAGTGGGCTATCTACACACCAAGGTGAGGTAAGGCATGTTGGTCACATTAATAGAAATTGTTAGTTTAAAACATAGTTTCAAATTAGAAAGATTAAATTTATTGATTAGGGTATTTAACGTGCACTTTTAAACCGACTGATTATATCATAAGAAGATTTGCAAATTAATTTAGACCCAACTCTAAAATAGAAACAACACCCTGTGTCTCACATGTTAATATTATTCATCATAGTGAAAGGGGAAGTTCCGATTTCACCAAAGATAAATATTCAAGCCATGCTTGGAATCAAACCTGGGACTCAGTAAATAGATGCTCTACAGACTAGATTAAAGTGTAGGACAAAATTTTTTTAAATGTGTATATCCTCACTAAAGCCATGATCGGTCTCAAAAACACACCTTACTCATGTGCTTTATTATACATAAAATAACTTATGTGAGACAATGTTAATTAGACTTCAAGAATTAGGCATTTTTAACATCCAAGCACAAACATTAACCATTACCAAACGTTTTTGCATACGTGTCTGCGATCCAGGCCATCTCTCGGGGACCGCACGAAGAGCAAGGGCTGAAGATATCAACGGCAGGACCTGCACCCAATTGGGATCACCAAACAACCAGTGTCAATTTATGTCAAAACAAAACACATATTTACTCACAATAATACACACATATATAGAAGATGTATGACATCTACTTTGAATGTAAAGAAGTTATTAAAATAGTTCACAGCATCCATATCACGTTCAACAATCAAACAAGAATTTCTCAACTACCACTATTAGTACACAGCCCTCATCTCACGTTCAACAATCAAACTATAGTCTCTCAAATACCACTATTAGTACACGACCTCCATCTCACGTTCAACAATCAAACTATAGTCTCTCAACTACCACTATTAGTACACAGCCCTCATCTCACGTTCAACAATCAAACTATAGTCTCTCAAATACCACTATTAGTACACGACCTCCATCTCACGTTCAACAATCAAACTATAGTCTCTCAACTACCACTATTAGTACACAGCCCTCATCTCACGTTCAACAATCAAACTATAGTCTCTCAAATACCACTATTAGTACACGACCTCCATCTCACGTTCAACAATCAAACTATAGTCTCTCAACTACCACTATTAGTACACAGCCCTCATCTCACGTTCAACAATCAAACTATAGTCTCTCAAATACCACTATTAGTACACGACCTCCATCTCACGTTCAACAATCAAACTATAGTCTCTCAACTACCACTATTAGTACACAGCCCTCATCTCACGTTCAACAATCAAACTATAGTCTCTCAAATACCACTATTAGTACACGACCTCCATCTCACGTTCAACAATCAAACTATAGTCTCTCAACTACCACTATTAGTACACAGCCCTCATCTCACGTTCAACAATCAAACTATAGTCTCTCAAATACCACTATTAGTACACGACCTCCATCTCACGTTCAACAATCAAACTATAGTCTCTCAACTACCACTATTAGTACACAGCCCTCATCTCACGTTCAACAAGCAAACTATAATCTTTCAAATACCACTATCAGTACACAGCCCTCATCTCACGTTCAACAATCAAACTATAGTCTCTCAAATACTACTATTAGTACACCACCTCCATCTCACGTTCAACAATCAAACTAGAATCTCTCAACTACCACTATTAGTACACAGCCCTCATCTCCCGTTCAACAATCAAACAAGACTCTCTCAAATACCACTATCAGTACACAGCCCTCATCTCACGTTCAACAATCAAACTATAGTCTCTCAAATACCACTATTAGTACACGACCTCCATCTCACGTTCAACAATCAAACTAAAGTCTCTCAACTACCACTATTAGTACACAGCCTTCATCTCACGTTCAACAATCAAACTATAGTCTCTCAAATACCACTATTAGTACACCACCTCCATCTCACGTTCAACAATCAAACTAGAATCTCTCAACTACCACTATTAGTACACAGCCCTCATCTCACGTTCAACAATCAAACTATAGTCTCTCAAATACCACTATTAGTACACAACCTTCATCTCACGTTCAACAATCAAACTATAGTCTCTCAAATACCACTATTAGTACACGACCTCCATCTCACGTTCAACAATCAAACTATAGTCTCTCAAATACCACTATTAGTACACGACCTTCATCTCACGTTCAACAATCAAACTATAGTCTCTCAAATACCACTATTAGTACACCACCTCCATCTCACGTTCAACAATCAAACTAGAATCTCTCAACTACCACTATTAGTACACAGCCCTCATCTCACGTTCAACAATCAAACTATAGTCTCTCAAATACCACTATTAGTACACAACCTTCATCTCACGTTCAACAATCAAACTATAGTCTCTCAAATACCACTATTAGTACACGACCTTCATCTCACGTTCAACAATCAAACTATAGTCTCTCAAATACCACTATTAGTACACAACCTTCATCTCACGTTCAACAATCAAACTATAGTCTCTCAAATACCACTATTAGTACACGACCTTCATCTCACGTTCAACAATCAAACTATAGTCTCTCAAATACCACTATTAGTACACAACCTTCATCTCACGTTCAACAATCAAACTATAGTCTCTCAAATACCACTATTAGTACACGACCTCCATCTCACGTTCAACAATCAAACTATAGTATCTCAACTACCACTATTAGTACACAGCCCTCATCTCACGTTCAACAATCAAACTAGAATCTCTCAACTACCACTATTAGTACACAACCTTCATCTCATGTTCAACAATCAAACTATAGTCTCTCAAATACCACTATTATTACACCACCTCCATCTCACGTTCAACAATCAAACTAGAATTTCTCAACTACCACTATTAGTACACAACCTCCATCTCACGATCAAACTAGAAGCTCTCAACTACCACTATTAGTACACCACCTCCATCTCACGTTCAACAATCAAACAAAGTCTCTCAAATACCACTATTAGTACACAGCCTTCATCTCACGTTCAACAATCAAACTAGAATCTCTCAAATACCACTATTAGTACACGACCTCCATCTCACGTTCAACAATCAAACTAGACTCTCTCAAATACCACTATTAGTACACGACCTCCATCTCACGATCAAACTAGAATCTCTCAACTACCATAAGACACATGCCACATTCAACCTACGTTCAATGACCAATCCAAAATATCTCAACTATCATTATAAACGCACAACATTCTTCCAACGTGCAATGATCAGTCTAGAAGCTTCCAAATAACGCTAGATATTCACAACATCCATCCCACAATCATCGATCAATCTAGAAGCCTAGAGCAACGCAATAAGCAGAAGATAGCTATAAGTTAGCGATACCCCCACCTGCGAACCCCTTGCGGAAGAGCTCTAGGGCGAACCTTCGGACTATCCTCTCAATCTCATGGGCGTTGTACCTCTTGGTGTCAACCACCAGTCCGGACTTGGCACCTCCGAATGGCACCGCGGCGCACGCTGCCTTATAGGACGTGAGTGCTGCCATCGCTTTCAGGTCCTCCACGTCGATACTGGCCGCGAGTTTGATCCCTGTGGGGGTCGTGACATAACGGGCTAGCAGTCATTCACATGACATACTGGGCAAGCTGTGTTTTCCTTGTTCTGTCCCCTGATCTGAGGTATGAGACTACAAATACACCTTAGTTAAAAGGTGCCCTGGTTATTCCATAAGGTCAGCCTCCTGAACCATGAAATGGAACTACATATTATACCTCCTTTGCAAGGTGCCCTGTGTGTGCCGTGCTGCACCCTGTAGCCTGTGAACATCTCGTGCCGGCCAGAGTCAAGTTGGACCGGGAAACAAACCCGTAGGACGTTCTTACAAGGTTGGATCAACCTCAGCACGTCCTGGACGTTCCTGATCCTCTCTGTGTCGGACAGGAAGTAATCCTTCCTGAGCATCTCAACCAGGTGGTCATGTAGCAGCTCGCACCCTCTGTGATAGTGAAAGTTCACCATGTCGATGACGCTCGGGTTTTCTGACAGAGAGGCATCGATTAGGTACTGGGGTATCCGATGTGCGGAATACAGCCTCTCCGTCAACACAGGCGCACTTTGGAAGATTCGACTCCGTTGGCCCAACAGACCCCCCGCAATACTGAGCGCTTTCATGAGGCTGACATTAAGTAGTTATTGTGGAGCAAAAGGAATGTGTCATGTCTAAAGCCATTCCATGAATATCTTGGCATTTATTTTACTGAAATTATACTTCAACTGGCATCAAAGCACTCATAAAACTGACTATTAAAATCGTTTCACGTATCTTCGAAATATTTAAATCTATTAAATGATTATTGTATAGAGCTATTAAAAAAAATGGCTGATTTGATGTTTTTGACTTTCCATAGAGAAGTTTAAAATTCTCTTTCAAAGCAAAGAGAAAGAAATATCTTTCAGACGTGCTGCCTTAATAAGATGAACTTGTTCCTAGAATTGCTTAAAAACCTTTGGGTCTATGCTCAACCATTTATATTGTTTTATGGTTTTCCAGCAGACTACCCACCGTTAGAGGGGGATTACTGCGGAATACATGCTAACTGGAGATTTCAAATAAATACAAAATTCACATATATTAGTCAGGAGGTCCTATCTGTTGTAAATAATGTCAACCGTTTAGGAAAACAACAATACACTAAGTAATACTTATTTTTAAAATAACCTTGTTTTATAATATTGAATTTGATGATTTGATGCTATTTTAACCTCCAGTCAATTAAAATTTTTAATTAAATCTAGCCCCCTTTTCCGAATAAAGCGAATAAAAAATCAATTTTATTACTGACTGCCAGACCTTTATCTTGTTCTAAGAAAAATGTTCAATTAATTATTCAACCTATAGTCAGATAACGGAACTAAAAACTCTCCCGTGGGATTACCTCAAATGTTGCAGAGTCATTTTATCAAATTACCTTTCGTTGATGGAAAAAAATCTATAATTACATTTTTGGGCCCACGCCTTCGTTTGACGGTAGAATTGATTCAAATATCGGATAGATGATCAAGCGACCACCTTTAACAATCTCCCCATAGCTACATGAAATGTAATAAATAAATGTTGAAATTAAATCCATGACCAGTTCAATAGCCTACTGGAAACCAATGTTATATTATGACTGTTTACGTATATTTTTTTAAATGCGATGTTTTGACAAGTTTTGTTTTTCCATCTTCTTCAGAACTTATTATTCGTTAAAAAAAACAGGGGCTTTCCAACCGTAATCCTTAATTAACGCAAGGGATTAGCGCGAGGCTATTCATGTTAAAGTGATTTCACATTAAGCTGGAACTTAAATAGCAGTGCCTAAAAATAATGGTCAACCATGGGTCATGGGAATTCCATAAGTAAAGGTCAGCGCATGTGGATTGTGCTCAACTGACGTCATAAGCAAAAGTAAAGGGTCCGGTACAGGGGCAATGACTAGGTCTAAGGGAGGGATGAGTGTAACTATATATATATATATATAGCCCAGCGTTACTCCAAACAGTGGCTTGCTTTGCTTCAAACAGACAAAAAAAAATCTTGATTTTATTTCTTCCAAGCTAGTTTTTAATAAGTTTAAAAATATATATAACCAAAAATTTAAAATTACATCTACGAGGTGCACATGTTTGTGCAGAGGGATTACTGGTTTTTAAATTTTAGACCTCTTTCTGCGGTAAATATCGCGCAATGAGCATATCAGACATACGGACAGACAAACTCTTAATTTTATTAATATACCGTGTAATGTCCCAATTTGTAAACCCTATGTTGTTTCAAAAAGGAAGGATGAGACTGCAGTTTTTATATTTTATATTTAAATTTTAGAATTATCTTCATCTTGTAATATTATTTTTAATTATTTATTTTAATATTTAAGCCCTTCAGGCAGTTTGAAAATCACTACGTTTATTTTATTTTAAATGTGCTTACTGGATGCGTTGGACGATGAAACCAAAACGAAAAGAGTTGATATTGCACTTAGTTTTCGTTCTAAGAGAAATACACCTTTTCCTTAGTACGGAGCGGTTGCATTGTCCAGCCAACCAGAAAGCCAGAATTCAAACTACTCTCATGTGATAGGTCGATATTGTCAGTCCACTCTGGTGCAATCGTCGATGTCATCAGATTTTGAAAAATACACGCGGGAGAAACAAACTGACTGTTACACCAGAGAGACACACGCAGTGACTGGCGTGGCGGCAAGACGTGTGTTGCTTGTCGCCCCTTATTTAATTATGATTTAGGGCACGGTGACTGGCGTGGGGACGGGTCAGGTACAAGCTTAAGTTGTAAATTGTTATAGTAATAACGTATAAAAGAATACGTTCTAATAATAAATTAATATAAAAGTGATCAAAATATATTTATTGTAAAAGTGGGAATTTCCTTATATGATAATCGTGTCGATAAAAGAAGCTGAGCTAGCTAGGGACAGGTGTTAAGATTATAAGTCGTCGTTTCGTAGAGTTATATAGTTGACCACCCAACGAAGGGGCCACTTAGATTCTACAATTTGTTACCCAACGTGGGAACTTTGAGAGTTCTTTAATCGGCGCCCATCGAAGGGCTTTTCTTGACTTCTTCAATTGGCCTTCATATATATATATGTCATACGATAAAAAAAAACTAGACCACAGTTGACGAGAGGTTAAGGTTTCAATTTTGGCCAGGAATTGCTGGTTTTCTGCAATCACTTAAGTGTTCCTTTCCTCTTTACACGCTAATGCGGGTTAATTTCCTCCACGATAACCTACTTATCCTTACTCCTTAGATTACGTCATCAATAGCCCTTGCGAAGGAAATGATTTACTCCTCCACGCAAATGTGGGTACAGTTCCACGAAACTCTATCTTCTTCACCCTTGTATCATCAGTATACAAATGAGGATATCCCGGAAGAGACGCAGTTTAAAAAAATCGACCATATTTTTTTATGAATGGTGTGTATTATTAAAATGTCAGGAATAGTCACCTCATGTTAAGTAGCCACACTTGGGAATTTTCTATCCAACAAAAAACTATACTTTTTTTTCTTCTATTCAGGCGATCCAACCATAAGAGTGGACACAAAGAATTAGAGCCAATTGTGAGGACGATGACATTTCGAAATTAAGAAGTGAATCTGCCGGATGTTCTAGTCAGACGTCCCCGTGACACCTGGGTAACATGGCGAGAGAGAATACCTCGAGGGGCTCATGTCTATCAGGAGTTGGGAGCCAGCCACCATGGCAGGCGGTAAAGAGGATGATACAGGAGTATTCGCTTGTATCGCCTCCTATACTCCACAAATAAGGAGGGCCATACAAGAACATTTAATAATTATATTATTTTCCTGACCACATCAAAGAACATTATACAAAAACATTTATTTGTGATATCCTCCTGAGATCCACAAGCAAGGACGATCGTCTGCAACTGTGTTATTCTCCTGACCTAAGTAAATAAGGAGAATCATACAAGTGTCTCTAGCTGTGTTATCCTCCTGACCTAAGTAAACAAGGAGGATCATACAAGTGTCTTTAGTTGTGTTATCCTCCTGACCTAAGTACACAAGAAGGAACATACAAGAGTTTTTAGTTGTGTTATCCTCTTGACCTAAGTAAACAAGAAGGCTCATACAACATTTTTTAGCTGTGTTATCCTCCTTACCTAAGTAAACAAGGAGAATAATACAAGAGTTTTTAGCTGTGTTATCCTCCTGACCTAAGTAAACAAGAAGGATCATACAAGTGTCTTTAGCTGTGTTATCCTCCTGACCTAAGTAAACAAGAAGGATCATACAAGAGTTTTTAGCTGTGTTATCCTCTCTGACCTAAGTAAACAAGGAGGATCATACAAGAGTTTTTAGCTGTGTTATCCTCCTGACCTAAGTAAACAAGAAGGATCATACAAGTGTCTTTAGCTGTGTTATCCTCTTGACCTAAGTAAACAAGAAGGCTCATACAAAAATTTTTAGCTGTGTTATCCTCCTTACCTAAGTAAACGAGAAGGATCATACAAAAGTTTTTAGCTGTGTTATCCTCCTGACCTAAGTACACAAGGAGGATCATACAAAAGTTTTTAGCTGTGTTATCCTCCTGATCTAAGTAAACAAGAAGGATCATACAAGAGTTTTTATGCTGTGTTATCCTCCTGACCTAAGTAAACAAGAAGGATCATACAAGAGTTTTTAGCTGTGTTATCCTCCTGAACTAAGTAAATAAGAAGGATCATACAAGAGTTTTTAGCTGTGTTATCCTCCTAACCTAAGTAAACAAGAAGGATCATATAAGAGTCTTTAGTTGTGTTATCCTCCTGAACTAAGTAAACGAGAAGAATCATACAAGAGTGTTTAGCTGTGTTATCCTCCTAACCTAAGTAAACAAGAACGATCATACAAGAGTCTTTAGCTGTGTTATCCTCCTGACCTAAGTAAACTAGAAGGATCACACAAGAGTTTTTAGCTGTGTTATCCTCCTGACCAAAGTAAACAAGAAGGATCATAAAAGAGTTTTTATCTGTGTTATCCTCCTGACCTAAGTAAACAAGGAGGATCATACAAGAGTTTTTAGCTGTGTTATCCTCCTGACCTAAGTAAACAAGAAGGATCATACAAGAGTTTTTAGCTGTGTTATCCTCCTGAACTAAGTAAATAAGGAGGATCATACAAGAGTTTTTAGCTGTGTTATCCTCCTGACCTAAGTAAACAAGAAGGATCATACAAGAGTCTTTAGCTGTGTTATCCTCCTGACATAAGTAAACAAGAAGGATCATACAAGAGTCTTTAGCTGTGTTATCCTCCTGAACTAAGTAAACAAGAAGGATCATACAAGATTATTTAGCTGTGTTATCCTCCTGACCTAAGTAAACAAGAAGGATCATACAAGAGTTTTTAGCTGTGTTATCCTCCTGAACTAAGTAAATAAGGAGGATCATACAAGAGTTTTTAGCTGTGTTATCCTCCTGACCTAAGTAAATAAGAAGGATCATTCAAGAGTTTTTAGCTGTGTTATCCTCCTGAACTAAGTAAATAAGGAGGATCATACAAAAGTTTCTAGCTGTGTTATCCTCCTGAACTAAGTAAACAAGAAGGATCATACAAAAGTATTTATTTGTGTTATCCTCCTGACCTAAGTAAACAAGAAGGATCATACAAGAGTCTTTAGCTGTGTTATCCTCCTAACCTAAGTAAACAAGAAGGATCATACAAGAGTCTTTAGCTGTGTTATCCTCCTTACCTAAGTAAACAAGAAGGATCATACAAAAGTATTTATTTGTGTTATCCTCCTGACCTAAGAAAACAAGAAGGATCATACAATAGTTTCTAACTGTGCTATCCTCCCGAGCCACGCAAGCCAGGAGAATGAAAATATACGTAAATAATTCTCTTTGCTTGTGAGTTGCGACTGAAATGGCTTCTTTAGTTCGTAGTGTGACACTTTTGCAGCGCTGAGGTTACATGTCTGTTTAAGTACTCTAGATTGTTGATTTACAGCTGTTGTCAATATTTATGATTATTTACTTCTTAAGTAACTTCACGAAAATATGATCCCATTAAATATGGTAGTTTACATTTTATATAGGTAGTTTAAGTTTCTAAATACAATAAGCTTCCTTGTTTTGGAACTTATTTTTATCGAATTAGCACTACTTAGATCTTGAACATTTATTGTCGCTCTAGGTACTTTGTATCAGATGCAAGCAGCTAATTCTTTTATTTGTGACATCACGTATTGTAACGCGTGGACGTGTTTCGTCATTTAAGAACCGCAAGTCAACGTTGTATTCCACATTTTTAAACATAATATACCTGAGTGCTCTGGTTCTTTACCCCCCTCCCCCCCTCCGAAAATTAATATTAGAGACTCATCTAATTGTAATATAGTTTTATTCAACACAATTACTATTTTTTACTTCTTGGAAGAGCCTATATTTGATCCAGTTCAGATTAAACATGGCGAGTACGTCCACATAGTGTATAGGCCTATGTAATATCGTCAAAAGGAAGGCTAAACACGAGCCCCCCACCCAGTATCACCTATGACACATCCCTCCTGGTGGTGAAGCTAAGCGCACCGAGGGTCCGGTTGTATCTTTGTCAAGGTCACGTCTTGTCGTGGGCAGTAGAGAGTGAGTGAGTAACGTTATGGAGAGAGTTATAAGACCCCGCCAACTGGAGCACTGGCTGCAGACACACATTCCGGTAGTCACAGGTGAGTACTAAGTTTAACCTGCAGGTAGTTGAGAGGGTGGAAAGCTGACTACTCGCAGCTCGGGTAGTATAAATTAAGGGAGGCAAGCGTTGGGCATATTTTTATAATTATGTGATAAGCTTAATACTTACTTGCACCTTTAGGCTACGTATACCACTTTTAAATTCCATTTAAATTGTTTTCATAACAATGTGTGCTCTCTGAATTAACAACAATCCACAGGGATTTAACACACATTGTTGGTGACTTCCCACAATATTTTCATTGTGTGTGTGTGTGTGTTTAATTAATACAAGTTATTTAATGTGCGATCCAATCGACTGTTATCAGCATGTTATTTACAAACTAACTTCATTCTATAACAGACACAACACTCTGCCTTCCGGCCTTTAACTCATCCATATGAAAGTGGAATTCCCAGTTTCAACAATGATAAAGGTTTCTTATATGTTGGGAATTGAACCAGTGGCCCTTATCTTAGGCTTGCGCTAGTAGGAAAACACTAAGTGGGCCTTCCGACCCTTGGAGCGCGAGTATATTTATTTGGATGGGAATTAAGAAATATAAGCTTAACCTAACGGCGAAAAGTATATCGAGAAACTAAGCAGTTCATCTAAAGGGAAAAAAGAAAACCGGCTCTACAAATGTAATTCAGATTTAATCCCGACCTTACAAGGTCGGAGCGATGACTAAACCCAACAGTAAATTATATCTTTATCGGCTCTATGGCGCCGAGGAATGGAACTGGTTCTAGTTTTCGAAGAAGATCTGGTTAGTAAATTAATAGCGGCTTTGGTTGTGTTGACACTTTTCCCACCTTGGTACAGTGTTGCCACGTGGACACTATGTCTCAGTTAAGTTCTGCCCTCCATTTCTTGTAATGACAATAATTTTAGACAGTAGAGTTTTAGATTCTAAACCGTGAACAAAATCTTCTGACAAATTGGGACTACAGCCAGCAATATTTGTATCTTTGATTACGTTACTCTCTGCCATAAAGAGCTATTGGTCGAGTCCAGAGAATATAATATGTAATGTGCGCATTTGCAGAGAGTTGAAAAGACGCCACAGCCAAAGATAAGTATGGTTGAACATGTCCTATACAGTAAGAATAACTGCGCATAAGTGGTCTAATTGTAATAAACATGTTTTTTGAACACAATATAGCCTAAGAACGTGTATAAAATTAGTTTATCTATTTTTCTAATGTAGCCATCCATCCTCCAGTACAAGATTAAAAAATATATTTTGTTTCCGTGCAAGTGTGGCTTTGAATACCTTCAAACTATTCAGATAATATTTGTAGAACTGCTTGTATGCTAAAGTCAGCTTAACGCAGTTCGATACAATCGACGTTTAGATACGACCCACTCTCAAACATACTATTCTTAAACAAGAAAACAGAATAAATACAATATTATGCGATCAATAACAATTTTCTTTCAGTGATGTAACAATGTGTGCATAGTTTAAGGGTTCCTCGTGACGTCATTTCAGTACCTACCAGAGTAGTGTTTGTCGTATCTTAATATGATGTATTGAGAATATTTCTATTGTAAATATATTTTGAACAGTTTATGAATGTGGTTCGTGCCCATGTTTTTACTAATTTGTTTTACCATTGTAATAAAATGCCCTTTCCACTACAAATAAATGAAACAGTGACATTGCTCTAATATGTCGTGACCAAAAGTTGTTTGATTCAAGAATGATCTTCGACAATAATTAGAATTGAAAACACAAATGTATAGTTAAATGAATGTACCAGATTAATAAATACATATTAAACACAAGAACAATTCACAGTTGAAATCATAAACACAAAGTTATCCTCGATATAATAAAAGTAGATAGTCATAATTTGATTAAAATGTTTTTAAAGTTTAAAATGTTAAAACAAACATGTTACATTTAATAAAATCGAAACCATTAGTAAAAAAGTCTATAAAAACTTTTTGAAAAATAAATAAATGAAGTTTGTTATTTTGCCCACCGTACCATAATATAAATGAATTTAATTTGTGATTTTAATTTCTAATTATTGTCAAAAATGATTTATTGAAAAGTGCCTCAGGACAATAACCAAAGTGTTTTCTAAAATTGGTTTAGAAAGTTGGTTTCTAAGGGACTGTTGCAATGGAGTCTAAAAGATGACCTCTCTCCTAAACGCCTTTTACCTGATGTTGTGGAACATGTTTAACACAGGCCGTTCACAGAAATGTACTTTAGAGGGGGTAAAGTTGCCTAGCAGGAAATGACAGGATGAAAGAGAGACGGATGCGACCCTAAAAAAGCTCCCCCCCCCTCCTTTTCGACATGCCCCTTGTTTGATATGTTATCATAGTGTGTATTGGACGATATAATGTGTTGAGTAAAATACTGTGGCAACACTGTCCAGTATATGTCTTTTTGATCAGGAGGAGGGGAGGCGGGACTGGTCCAACTCACGAATAGTCTTTCTCCGACCGACCTGCTATCTGGTGGCGTGTTATAGGAGCTGAGTATTTCCAGAACACAAGTAACCATGACAGGACGTGCCAACAGGACACTGGTGTTTACAGTCCTTCTAGGAGTCCTCGTCACCTGGGCCCACGCAATCATTGTTGGAGGTAAGGACATTTTATATAGATATTATCTAATAATTGTTTCATCTAGTAGCACCGTTTAAGCTCTAAAGGCTTACTGTAAAATGTGAGGAAGAGGAGAGTGGTTTAGAGGAAATGTACCATCATTAGCGTGTGGATGAGTTGGGAAAACCTTAAGTATAAGCCACATGTTGAAAAACATCCAGCTGAGATTCGAATCCCAACTTCTCCGTCACCAGCAATCCAGACTAAATGAGCCTGACTTTTATCATCGCGCTCACCAGTACGGGCTTCATATAAATAACATCAGATGAATTTTAGCTTGAGTTCAAGAGTTTTCAAATCATATTAGTGAGGAGGGGACAAACAAACTAAAATGCAATCAAATAAAGTTTTCATTTTCTTCCTTCCCCTCCATCAAGCTAATATTTTGAATTTGTATGTTTTATTATTTGATGGTAGTTTCATTCGTACTTTGCGGCATCAATATCGTTTCCTTGATTCCAAAGCCTCACATTTCTATTTTTCATTGAGGTTTATCTTTTGATGCACACCTAACACTAATGGTGGTGATGTTTGTTATGCTCCTAGCTAGGCCAATTAAAGCACCTCTACCACACCACTGGTTAATATGTATTAGTATAAGTAACAAAGCTACAACTTAATTAAACTACAGTGTGTATGGTTCATAATAGTAAGATAGGCTTGTATGTAACCCACACAAAGCCATAACCGGTGGGTGGGGGTAATTTGGAGGTTCAACCCGTCCATCCCCCCACCTCCCACCCCCTCTCCTCCTGAAAGTTTATAAATAAAACTACCTTATTTACAGAATTAAATAGCCAAAACTATTATATTTGTTTTAGTGAGGATTTACTCGCATCTAGATATCATGTTTTGAAAATTGAAAAAGAAGAAGCCAAAGGTCCCGGGTTTGAGTCTCGTGTCCAGGTGTCATTTTTAAATTTTCAGAAAATGATACCCTATTTACAGTTTAAGCAAAACCATAAAATATGAGTTAGGTTGTTGCCACGGTTATAATGTGTAGGTACATTAAAAAGCTAGTTTTTAATTGTGTTAATTAATCAGTCAACAAAGCTGGGTGGACTATAAAACAAAATAATGACAAAGGAAATAGGGAGTATTAGTGAATGTGGGGTTAACTGTGAAAGCTGGTCTCATAAATTAGGAAACAACAAAACTTTTCAACTGAAAACTATTTGGATGGTAGTTATAATAACACGTCACAAATAAGTCTACAAAGGGGTGGAGGGTCCAACTATAAGTCCAAAACTGATTGCAGTTCGCGAAAATATAAAAAGATATTTAGTGTGTTGGTAAAACTTCTAAACTTGTTCTGAATGGTAAATTTTATTTCCTACGTTAACATTATTATTATTATTATTATTAGCTCCTCGTCTTAATACCCATTCGGGTTGTACGCACTTATGCTAATGCTATGATTGTGAGACGAAATGTAGGACCAACAGTTTAACGTGGAATCCGAACCACGGTGGAGGCCTGGCATTCCCCACATTCACAAGGTTAACACTATGAATTCGAGTAAACGAACAAAACAATCTAGTTTTTTGTTTTTAGTAGGAAGAGTCTTAAATAAAATACAAAAGTATTTATCTTTGCTTCCAAAATTTATAATATTTTACTATTTTATAAGTATTAAAAATATAATTTCAAATATGACAGCAACGGATCACATGACTTGACGTATGAAAACCTATGGTAAAATTCTTTTAACCAATTTTTGTATAACTGTCAGAAAGGTTTCTTCCTATCTGAATGACCGTGGACCGGGTCGTCTGAAGAGCGGGTTGACTACCCAGGGCACAAACAACCCTAAACTATTCCCGCTCATCCTTCTTCCGGCGTTTGGTCACCATTTTCGATACATCTGTGTTTCATTGGTCAAGTTGTAAATGATTTTATTTGAATTTAATATTGGACTAAGTTTGCGGGGTTGACTCAACCTTTTTGTCAAGCACAATTTTTGTTAACCTCTAATTTAATTAGAGAAAGACTAAATCATCTCTAAAATTATTGAGGCTGGGTCAGTGGTGGTGGAATCTTATTTGTGTAGTGTAGGGTAGGAAATTATTTCCAAACTATTGGAATGGTCCTCACCTGGAATAACTTTTTGAAAATTATAGTACTCTAATGCTATTTAAAGTAGTCCTTCCTAAGAATTTTTCGGGAATCTCGATGCCCCTAGAAGATAGTTAGAACGGTTTTCTCTTGATTTTTAAAATTTTAATTTGATTGCTTTAGAAATTATTTAGAGTTTATTTTTAATCTTATCATAATATATGAAAATATAAGAGGAAGCTGAGATAAGTCTAAATAGGAGTAAACTTATTTAAGGTATAAAAATTGCTTTCAAGTACATTGCCCCTCCTACCCATTACCCTACCCCAGCTTATATCACAGAATTATACCTTTTTAAGTGCTAGGTGTAAGTTTTCAGATTTGGAGAATGAGACGCTATGTAAATTTCTAAATGTTAACAACATTTTAGCATTACGATCCCTACTCTTAATTACCACAGAATCAACTCCAGATATACTACTACTACTACTACTACTACTACTACTACTACTACTACTAATACTACTATTAGATATATTTAATTTTCAAAGATGAGGCCCCCAGACTCTCGTAAAATGTAGGCCACGCTACGGCCTTGAACCCACACATTTTATTGGTTCTAAAAATAAATAGAAGCCCTTAATTCAAGTGTTCCCTTGATATTGACCAAACTTCCCCAAGACCAAAACTCAGTTATTAGTTGATTCTTGTAGATGATTGCATGCTGAATCCAATGGTGTTTTTAGAATGTCTTTATCTAAAAAAAATGACTGATCCATGATTTTTTAAATATTGAGCTTGTAATAACCCAGTTTTGAGAAAACTGCGATTAAATTAGTATATATTGAACTAACTTACAACAAAATATCACTCACCTATTTCAGTATTATATCTAGTGTATAAAATATGAAATATAAACTATGTTTTGTTTAGTTTCTCAGAAAGATGCTAGGAAGTTTTTCCAAAACCATGATATTTTGATCGAGCCAACTTAAATTGGCTCTCCTGAACATTTTTATCATGGAAGATAAGGTCTCTTTTCACGCGTCCCATCACATATAAGCTTATCTGCTAAATGTTGGGTTATCAAAATATAAGATTCAATATACTGTAAATGATACACACGGGTTTTTATGATAAAGGCGATGATATTAACCACTATCATCTTTGAAGATGAAAACAACAAGCTATTCGAAACGCGGACCAGACCAGATCAACGGGGAAGGCAAATAAATAAAAACACGTTGGATTTAATATTAATATATTTAATAGTAGAATATTAAACGCTTCGGTGGCCTCATCGTCTAAGGCAGGAGCCAGTAACTTTTTTTGGTATCGTGGGCCATTTGGGTTTTTAAAAATATTGGTGGACCAGTTTGAAAAAAATATTGAGCAAAATATTTTAACTTTATATTTCTTATATAGTAATTAGTTAGTAGTGTATTATTATGATTAAATAAATTGTTTGTTTGCTAAATCTTTTGCGGCCCGGATAAAATCAGTTGGTGGGTTGAATCAAGCATGCGGGCCATAGGTTACCAATCACTGGTCTAAGGCGTCAATCTCGTAATAAACTGGACTGCCAATGACCAGTAGATCAATGTTTGAAGCCCGGTTTGATGTATTAAGGATGGTTTTCCACTCTCCATACATGCGAATGCTGATGCACTCCCTCTAAATTCAACCTTACTCATCCCTAGCACATTAGTGTAATTACTTAGTATATAGGCTATCTATAATCCGAACGGGTGGTAAGATGTGGTGCTATCCCCTGAACGCCAGTTGATACTATATGTGATACATAGCTGTGCCACGTGTTGCGTCTCTAGATATCTCACGGCGCTTTGTCTTCTGGGAGTCGCTTCAAGCACGAGAGGACAGAGACTATCTCGAAAACAGCGTTACAATTTGAGTCTGTTGCTTGGACACCTACCACATCGATCATGGACTATCAACTGGTGATCTTTATAACTATTACTCCCACAGGTACTCGACACATAAGAGAGTGGGGTTGTTATCACAGGGGATCTAGACTGATAGTGAACTCGGAATAGCTCGTAGGAACCCAGTTTTGTTCGTATGTTCGTCGGTTTAATTTCCATTCCACAGGAATTCTAACCAATGTCTGGGATGGTGAGAGTCAGAGTCAGCAATTGTTCTGTAGTAGTAAAAAAAGCGGGAGGATAAAGAAGGCTGACAGCTAAGAGTGACTCGTGGTCAAATAAAATAAAAGTGTTAACCTGTGCATCATGTTGTTTGCTTAATAAATGAATCAATGTTAGTTTACGTACTAGTACACAATAGGACGCGTGTGGTGTAGCAGTTACTTAAAACGTTTTTGGATTTGAATATATATATAATAATGTTAGGCGCGGTCCACTTTTCATGAGATGAACCTTATCTGACAGCAATAAAAGCTGCTATTATCTAACTATAAAATAATTCTAATAATAAAGTAAAATGCTAATATTTTTGGCCACAAAATAATATATTTATATTTTCTAAATGTTCCTTTGAAAATTGTAATGTATTCCTACATGGACAGTGATCATTACATTCATTCAATCAGAAGGGAGTTTCCATAAGTTTGAGAATTGTTTGTTTTGTATTCAAACTTGTTTCTTTCTGATATTATCTATTCATTTTAATTAATTAAATAAAAGTATTTAAGAGATTATTTTAATCACGTTTTTATATTCCAATTAAATTGGCTTAGCTTTTCTCAATTAGAGGACTCTAATCCCTGCGTCTATGATTGTGTAACATGTGCATTGCACGTGCACTCGGATAGGATATTATTTTTTAGACCGTGGGCTCGGCTTTAGGGTTGAGCTACTTCTCACCTTGCGAGTCAAAGTCAGCCTCACCAAACCCACAGTTGCTCCCCCCCCCCCTTCCCCTCCAAGTTTAAATCCCACGAATACTAACGTGGAGTTGGAGGGATTTCCTGTTGAACATGAATCGTGTCATGAGCGGAATATTTGTCATGGGAACATATTTTCCGTGAGTGTGTGACGTCATAGCTAACTTTCGAGTAGCCATTAAAATATTTCCTTAAGAGGGTTTGATCCGTGTAATAGATCAGTTATGGGAAAGAATGCTCACGATTTGTTGGTTAGCATAAATATATTTAGAGTGTTGGAACATAATCGATGAACTGAGAGATTAGTACATCACTACTTCCACCGGTGGACACGTCAATAAAGGCATCGTTCTCGTCTTATCTGGTTTTCATTTGGAGTCTGTGGGAGGGGCGGGGAAAGGCGGGGTTGGGAATGAGTGTTCCAAAGTCGAGGTATTTCAGTCTTCCTCCACGTATGTGGTAATACACTTTCTCTACATTCTATCTCCCTCATACTTAACACATTAGTGTAAATGTGCGGACAACCCGGACAAAGTATCTAATGATTTACACTTCATCAAAATGAAAGTAGAAATTAACGTTCTTTGGTACTAATAAGGATTTTTTTTTGTAATTGGTGAAAGATATGTTCAAAAAATGAACAAGTAATTATGTAATTATGGAATTATAAACTATAAATGTATGTATATAAATAATTTCAACTAACATAAATGATTATTTTGCCTTGTGAATAATGATCCCTCCCCCCCTTCTTTTCCATTATGGGGGGTATTTAGCTTTCCATTTCTGAACACACATAAGAACAATCCATACAAACTAACTTAACCTAAAACATTTTCCCTAATTTGTACTACACATGCAGTCACTAATTGGATAGCAATGTCAAACGTGTCAGACTCGTGGTTCACTGGCCGCGTGCGGCCCTATACATGATTCTGTGCAGCCCACGGGCCTTATGATGAGCCTTCATACAATAATAACGTATTCTTATTTGTATAAAGGTCAAGGAAATACAACATTTTGTTTGGAATGTGATATTTGAGAATTTGTCAAAATTTGGGAAATCTGTCATATGAGGTTGGCGTGCCAAATATGTACTATCTCTTCGACATGGATCAATTTAAAAAAATGTTTAGTTTGGTGCACCAAATACGTGCAGTGTTTGGTAGAAGATAGGTATGTCAACAGTTGCTCTCCCCATGGAATGAAATAAAAACAAACACTTGGTAGGTCAGGCTTACGGACACACACATTCGTCAACAATAGTAAAATTACTTTGGTATAAGATTTAAAGCCCGAAATTAACACCGTTGTTGAAACATTTCAAACATTATTGTTGCCCATAAAAGGAGTCAAATATTTGGTGAAATTATAGCGTTAGTCTTATTGTTTTACTTAGGGGGGTCTATTCTATTTTTATTAATGAGATATTAACCATTCTCTATGCTGAGTGATTCTCAAACTTTTATACCTACCCCTTTCCATGATTGTTGAACTAAATTAATTCCCCCTCTCTCTTTTACCTAACTATTTTAGTCTTTATGTGAATATTCTACCTTTTTTATTTAACTAGCTAAAGTACAACAAAATTAGCCACAAAGCACAATAATGTTAAAGCACCGGTAGTTATCAATGACGTAGGCGTAAATATAAAAGTGTAAACATATAAAACTTCAAACCATCAAAGTGACTTAGTTCACAGAATCAAGCAAAGCCTTAAAATGGCGGTGGTGGTGGTATGAGCAAATTCCTGGCTGCGTAAGAGAGAGAGAGAGAGAGAGCAAATATTGGCGTTGTTAATAGCATCAAATTCCTGCTGTACTAAGTTATGTACTGGCTGCTTATAAAATTACTCTCCCACCCCCTCCACCCTCCCTCCTATTACCAGACAAGGACGTTTATACTACCTTGAACTACCCCCACCCATGATTAAAATCCTCTTTCCTAAATATAAAGATGGACCACTATAATCGCTTAGTTACAGGTATGACGCGCGCGGAATGTAAAAATAATCAAACTTATTCTGATGCCATATTTGGTTAGAACTGCATTCCCTCAAAAGTCTCGACGAAGAAACTACACTCTCTTAAACAGTCATTATGTAGTCGAGAACACAAAAACAGCCGTAATGGCCTCTTTCCCCCTCCCTCGTTGCCTTATTAGATAGCTAGTCACGGTTCACACAAAACGTGGTAGCTTCCAGCGCTCCATAACACTGATTGTAATTATATAAGAGTGGGTTGTAATACTTACATTTAGTTTCTGTAACTATTATATTTTTTAAATACTTTTTGCCCCCTTTGTTACAATCGGACCTGTATGAAGAGTCATTACAACGTAAGGTAGATTACCCTTGAGCAAGCTGACCTTGCAGTTGTGATGATGCATCGAGGGACCCGTATAGTAAGGAGAATGTTTTGAGTCTCGCCGAGTGTCGGACGCGTAATAAACTGGGGCATGTAAACAAGTGACGTGAGCTGGGAGTGATTCAGAACAGGATATTTACACAGCTTCTTGTTTTGTTGCACAATAAGAGGTTGGGAGACTGGTCCCATTCTTGACACACAGTGGCTTAGTGAGCCGTGTGCTTGCGTGAACCGGATGAGCAACACATTATGTCCTACAGATGGCTGTACCAAGCTATGTGAGCAACACATTATGTTCTTAATTTGACTGTTCCAAGCTATGTGAGCAACACATTATGTTCTTCAGTTGGCTGTTTCAAATTATATGAGCATACACATTATGTCCTACAGATGGCTGTTCCAAGCTAAGTGAGCAACACATTATGTTCTACAGAATGCTGTTCCAAGCTATGTGAGCATCACATTATGTTCTACAGATGGCTGTTTCAAATTATATGAGCAACACATTATGTCCTACAGATGGCTGTTCCAAGCTAAGTGAGCAACACATTATGTTTTACAGATGGATGTTCCAAGCTATGTGAGCAACACATTATGTTCTTCAGTTGGCTGTTTCAAATTATATGAGCAACACATTATGTTCTTCAGTTGGCTGTTTCAAATTATATTATATGAGCAACACATTATGTTCTTCAGATGGCTGTTTCAAATTATATGAGCAACACATTATGTCCTACAGTCAACTGTTCCAAGATATGTGAGCAACACATTATGTTCTACAGAATGCTGTTCCAAGCTATGTGAGCAACACATTATGTTCTTCAGTTGGCTGTTTCAAATTATATGAGCAACACATTATGTTCTACAGAATGCTGTTCCAAGCTATGTGAGCAACACATTATGTTCTTCAGTTGGCTGTTTCAAATTATATGAGCAACACATTATGTTTTTCAGATGGCTGTTTCAAATTATATGAGCAACACATTATGTCCTACAGTCAACTGTTCCAAGATATATGAGCAACACATTATGTCCTACAGTCAACTGTTCCAAGATATGTGAGCAACACAAAAGTTTCTTCTGTTGACTGTTACTAACCATGTGAGCAACATAAAATACCTTCTAGTTAACTGTTCCAAGCCGGTTTCATGTTAATTACATTCCTACAAACGTTCATAAAGGTCAACTGATGACACATTCAACACACACACTCTTTATGTCGACATTTCAAACATCTTTTCTCTCGTAATTTGTAAGTAGCCTATGTCCAGTTTTGCCAACTCTATAGTCTCTTGCGATAGTATGTACATGGACCTGGAATGGATTGTATTTTTACCGGTAGGATACTACTTTCTGACAGTATATTGATAAACCCATCGATTTTCATAAAAAATAGGAATTGATGTAAAGTTTGTTACTTTATAGCAAGGTCACAGCATATTACTTTTAGAAAATATCCTAAAATTGGATTGTACAGTTGTTGAAATTATATCAAAAGTAGTATCCAGATCCTACAGTTGGCAGCACTGCCTATGGAAATCTTAAGTTTAGTTTAGTTTTTTAATCTTTTCATTCTGGTTTATAGCTTGGTTAAAAACTGGACTTTTTAAAGTCTTCTTTTAATGGTTTTATCCTTGTACCTAGTAAATTGTATTTAGTTATATTGAAGTGAGTATGGCTTAAAATGAACTGATGTGTGTATGTGAGTCAAGACTATAACGGGTTTCAACCCCCGCTAACATCTGGAGTTTACAATAAAAAATAAATAGGCCTTCTGTCTTATTTACGGTCCAAACAAAACAATAAATTTTGAGTATAGTTATTTTAATGTTTAGGTAAGCCCCTACATTTAAAAAATTGTTTTTGATTGTGATAATTATTCAAGCGATAAATCTTGATAAACTAAGTATGACAAAGGACATAAGAAGTATTAGTGAATGCGTAGAGAACTGTGAAAGTTTCTTGAATATCTATCAAGGGTGTTCTGGAATTTAATGACAACTTTTTATCTTCATTTAAAAAGTTGGTTAGATAATGCACCATGATCATGAAAGATATTCATGAACGGTCTGTATCACCATGTGAAGAAAATTAAACTCTATGTTTTTAATGAAGCAATATTTCATTTATTTTGACCAAACAAATATTTTGCCACAAAACTGAAAAATTACTGGCCTTTTCTCGCGTCCCCTTTCATACCACTTTAAGTAACAACAAAACCTTTCAATTTGAAACTATTAGAATATTAGTTCCGAGAACACGTCGCAAATAAGCTGTCAAAGAAAGAAGAATGAAAGGGTGAGATAATATAGGTGGGAAGGGAGGGGGGGGGGGGGTTGGCAATAAACCCCCAAATACCCCTGGCTCTTAACCACANGGGGGGGGGGGTTAGCTATCAACCTCCAAATAGCCTGCAGTCAGTACATTTGGTAAAGTTGGGAATACCTTTATTTGGAAAATGTACAATTTTGGACTATGAAGTAGGGGTGACAACCTTTACTCCAAGCACAAATTTTTAAACTTCTAATTTTATTAGAGAAAAACGAAATCATCTCTAAAATTATCCATGATGTATCATGAGCAGCATAACCTTGCGTGTGTATTATAGGAGTAAGGCCAATCAACCAAAAAGGGATTTTGAGGGACTTGAACCCTCTCTCCCAGCCTAAGGAGTTCCGCACCCTGTCTCCCCCCGGCAAAAGTTTGATATTTGGATGTCTTTAAACTCCTATAGAATATATTTGGAGTGACCTTCCTTAATTTTTTTAAAATTTCGATGCCCCCAAAAGATATTTGGATTCTTTTTTCAAATCGAATCATATTCGACAATATGAGTGGAGCATCCATTATTTATAAAGAGAAATGCCCTTTAAAAAAGCCAATCCTCTCCAGGAAATTCCATTCCCTCGGTTCTGCCGACACTGTGTATACCTTTTTTTTAAATACGAGCGCAATGTAAATTTTCAGACTTGAAGGAAGGACTCACTATGCATGTCTATACATTTTTAACAGATGTAAAACAGTTAATGTATTTATTTCATCCTTGCCCTTAGTTACAGTAAAAATTAACTCCAGAGAACTTCAAGAAGCATTTAATATTCGTAAGTTTTCTTTGCCTGTGGTAAACCCCCCTGAAATATTGACCTGGCTACAGTCTTGATATGAGGGCAAATATAACTATGTATTATCTGAAGTTGGCAATAAGAAAAGTCCTAAGTGCCAATATCCCTACTCGCAAAATCTGTAAAATTAATAATTATGTTGGTAAAATAAACACTTGAGGTTGCATCAATGTAGATTTGATCATTTTTTAACTAAATTAATTAAGGGCCTATACAATTAAAATACTGACCATAGAGATTTTGATATAACCAAAGTATCTAACACCTGGGAGTAAACCAGGCTCCCTAACACCTATGAATAAAGCAGAGTCTCTAACCCATGAGAATAAACCAGGATCTCTAACACATGGGAATAGACCAGGGTATCTAGCACATGAAAATAAGCCAGGATCTCTAATACATGGGAATAGACCAGGGTATCTAGCACATGAAAATAAACCAGTGATCTCTAACACATGGGAATAGACCAGGGTATCTAGCACATGAAAATAAACCAGGGTCTCTAATACATGGGAATAGACCAGGGTATATGTCACATGGGAATAGACCAGGGTATCTAGCACATGAAAATAAACCAGGGTCTCTAATACATGGGAATAAACCAGGGTATATGTCACATGGGAATAGACCAGGGTCCTTAACACATTGAAAATAAACCAGTGTTTCTTTCATCTAGGAGAGTCTTACTACTCATCCGGGATAAAGGCCTACGTATTTTAATTACTCTAGTGGGGTAGAGATTAATAAGGATGAAATAGGGGAAATGTACCCGCATCTACGTTAAGAGTGAGAAAATAGTCTACCACCATAAGTACACCCATAAGAAACTCAAAACCCCTTTCACCACATCACCAGTAAACCAGTTGATCCGGACGTTTAGTCCCCTTGCCCACAAATATAAATCGTCTATAACCTGGGATCAATTATAATATATTAAGTAAGTAATTAGGTCCAAGCTGCGTACTTATAAATGAATCGACCTAGTTTATTCCACTAAAATACACTTGAAACGCCACCCACTGACTTTTACCCGAGAGAACTAGGATCCCTGGACAGTAGACAGGCCGTATTGTTCAACGCATAGTCTGGTAAGGATGATTCTGTCCTTGTTTATCAACCATATCTACCCAAACGTCTGCCAACACAGTCCTCAGAGCTGTATTGGTAATTCAAACACCAGAGTAACAGACATATCTCCAAGGACTACCTGTCTGCTCATGTAACATGGTAGTAATGAAAAGGCCAAGGTAACCAGGACAATTTCTGTCTCAATACGGTATTTATAATAATATGTGGTATAGGCCTACAATTGATAGAAGTAGTTTCCTTCCAATGGCCGTAAAACAGTTTCTATTCCCGGGCTCGGAACTGTGGCTGCCAGGGCTAATCTAAAAATAAACAAAATTATGTCCAGACCAGTGGCGGCTCGTAACTAAAATTATTGGGGGTGCTGCTAACATGGGAAGCAAAACAGTGCATTTTTTACGTCACGGCCGCCAAGCCAACCTTTTCGTTGGTACCATTCATAATTAAAGCTACGAATATATTTCTTGTTGTTGCTTTTGCCTGGCTGAGATATTAGAATATCAGGTGTTGAACAACCTCTTTTCTTAACTGTAACTTTCTCATGGAGAAATAGCTGTGAAAACTTAAGCTGTTGAAGTTCACTTACAGTCACAGAACTTATTTCTTGGGGATACTAGGCCATGGTTAAGGTTTTCTGTTAAATAAAAGAACCGGAAAAATATAATCTAATGGAATAGATAGAAGCAGAATAATAATTTAACTCTAAACTCTTCTACACTTTATCACATCCAAGAATATGGTACACGGTTTTTAAACACAACACACGCTGAGTTTAAAAAAAACTCTCCCTTCCACCATCACGCCAGAGCCGGCACTGCGAAAGGAACAGTGCTCTCTATACCTGGCAGTCACGCCTTCCTCCCAAACCCCTCCTATGTGTGCATATACATAACAGTCAAACACCACGTCACCGGCCCTGTGAAGTGCACAGTTCCATACAAAGATTTTTGTATCTTTTTTATAAACTGAGGGATGGTTACTGAAGTACTGACATTAAGCTTAAGGAATATATTCTGCACTACAAAAATAAAGAAAGAATTAAAGAAAAAAATACCTCATTATATTAAATGTTATCGATAATATCAAGTGGAAATAGGGGGTGCTGCAGCCACTGGTCCAGACCTAAATATTACAACATGGATTTTGTAAATTCCGTGTGTTCTGTGTTTTGTTCTTATCACAAACCACTCAACCAAGTGTCCTATTTGTTCTTGTCACAGAACCCTCAACTAAGTATCCTGTTTGTTCTTGTCACAGATCACTCAACTAAGTGTCCTGTTTGTTCTTGTCACAGACCACTCAACCAAGTGTCCTGTTTGTTCTTGTCACAGACCACTCAACCAAGTGTCCTGTTTGTTCTTGTCACAGACCACTCAACTAAGTGTCCTGTTTGTTCTTGTCACAGACCACTCAACTAAGTGTCCTGTTTGTTCTTGTCACAGACCACTCAACTAAGTGTCCTGTTTGTTCTTGTCACAGACCACTCAACTAAGTGTCCTGTTTGTTCTTGTCACAGACCACTCAACTAAGTGTCCTGTTTGTTCTTGTCACAGACCACTCAACTAAGTGTCCTGTTTGTTCTTGTCACAGACCACTCAACTAAGTGTCCTGTTTGTTCTTGTCACAGACCACTCAACTAAGTGTCCTGTTTGTTCTTGTCACAGACCACTCAACTAAGTGTCCTGTTTGTTCTTGTCACAGACCACTCAACTAAGTGTCCTGTTTGTTCTTGTCACAGACCACTCAACTAAGTGTCCTGTTTGTTCTTGTCACAGACCACTCAACTAAGTGTCCTGTTTGTTCTTGTCACAGACCACTCAACCAAGTGCCCTGTTTGTTCTTGTCACAAACCACTAAACCATTTTTCCTGTTTGTTCTTGTCACAGAACACTCAACCAAGTGTCCTGTTTGTTCTTGTCACAAACCACTAAACCATTTTTCCTGTTTGTTCTTGTCACAGAACACTCAACCAAGTGTCCTGTTTATTCTTGTCACAGACCACTAAACCAAGTTTCCTGTTTGTTCTAATCACAAACCACCCAACTAAGTGTTCTGTTGCCTGTTCTTGTAACAAACCAGTTAGTTAAGTACCTATCTTATTGCAGACAAGCCAGGACCCAACTATCAAGAGATGGAGCTGTGTCTGGGCTGCATCTGTGAAGCCACCACCAACTGTAACCTGACCATAGGGTGCAACAACCAGGGGCTGTGCGGGCCCTTCCTCATCTCCCAGGAGTACTGGATTGACGCGGGTACACCAGTTATCCGGGGGGACTCCCCTTACAGCCAGGGAGGTAGGTCCATTCATATTAATTCTGAGTAGTCATAAGATAGTCGAAAAATGTGTTCTTACAACAATATCATTTTATTTGTCTGAAATTTAATTTAGGCTATTAACATGCACTTTCTGAACTTATTGATTATATCAGAATATGACTTACACACTAACTTAATTCTAGGACAGACACAGCACCCAGTCACTCAGCTTTTAATTCATACCTGTGAAAGAGCAAGCCTCAATGTTTCTCATGATAAATTTGTTGGCCTCACCGGAAGTTGAATCCGGCTGATCTAAGATAACAGACCTGAGGTTTGAAAGTGCTGTATTTATCCAGGGGGCTACACAGTTCACTATTCAAGCCAATGTCAGACACCTTAATTTCGTTGGTATCACCTCTGTTTACTGAGCTAAACTCTCACGTTTCAATTTCTGGCAGAGCCTTCCCATTTCACAGTAATGGTTTGATAGAAGATGGAATATATATTGTGTCGGTTGTATTGATTTAGTTTGTAGGTCATGTTGTGATCTAGTCAGGTGGTTCAGAAAGTGCCCGTAAAGCCCCCTTGACAAGAGATGTTATGATTCCAGCTTACCACAGGTGTGTGATTGAGCCATACTGTGCAGCCACCACCGTAAGGAACTACATGCGACAATTCAAACAGGTAGACTGCAACTAATTTGAACACAATCTATCTCTATTTGCACCTCATAGATTAAATCGTTAAAAAAAAACTCATGGGTTATAAACTAAACAACGGTCAAGTTCGATGCAAATATCCCATTGAAGCGATACTCTCTGCAGTCTTCTTTAAATAACTTGAGTATGATACGAGTTTGTTAGTGCCTTCTATTAGAAAAGTGCTGTAACTATTTTCAAAATTCCTCTTCCCTCTTAAAGAGTGTAGAGAATGAAACCGCAATACAATTTTTGAGCCGAATTTATTATCTGAGCTATTCACATGCTCAACTTAAATTCTTGACAAGAATGTCTCATGACAAATAAAATAATACTTTTATATGATGTGCCCTGAATCAACATTATTTAATAGGTTCAGAGAATTTTTCATTGGGATCCAAAATACAAAACAAACTAACTAAATGTCCAGTACATATTTGTCAAAAAAAAAAGAAAAGAATTAACTTAAACTTTTTTAATGATGCATATTTATTTTATAAATTTTACAACTTTTACGAGTGTAGCTCAAGGGTTTGTTTTGCATTTTGAGAACCAAACTTTGGTTTTAAGACTTAGTTTGAATATTTGAGCAAACATTAATATATGTTTTAAGTTTAATATAAAAGGAGCCGATTTTTTTTTTTTTTTACAAAATTCTTGTACAACCAAAATGCTGATACTTGTTCCTCTTTAGGATTGCAATCAAGATAGCTTGTTCGACTGTGATGATGTTGCAAGGATCCATTACCTCGGAGGCTACCAGTGCGGCATAGACATCTCCCACAAAGGCTATTACAGAGTGTTCAAGCAATGTCTCAACAGCATCCGGCAACTGACCAGGACCTGATACCATAACCATAACAAAATTGGACACTCGGCTCATTAGAGCACAATGTTTGTTTTAAAATATTGTCAAGAAGACTTAACAGTGCTGATACTACCAGTAATTGTGCGTTAATTTTGTGTTGATCAGAGAAACTCATTTTGAGAACTTGTGAAAAATAATTTATTAAGAGTCTGCAAGCTCAAGTTTGTTTATTAAAGTTCGGCCCAAAAGAGCTTCTTAGAAACCTCCCAAGTATTCACTATCGAGTTGAGTCTCCAGTTTAATAACTATTTAACATTAAAACTTATCATATACATAAAAAAAACTATTTAAAAAAATTAAAATAAGATTTAGATATTTGAAATTTAAAAATATTTTAATTTACAGAATAATTAAAAGTTTCACAATAAAAATAAAATGAATTATGTTTTAAAAAAAATTATTTGTTTGAATTTTTTTTAACTATAGTATATATTAAGATTAATTTTTAAATCAATCTGTTATGATAATGGTAAAATATTACTATTCAATTTGATATCCCTTAAATACAATCATTTAACAATATTCTTGAAAATAGGATTGTGTCGCGACCCCCCACCACCGTAGGTTTGTTGTCAGAATAGCTTGCGGGAGGGGTAAGGTTGCAGGCAAGTTAAATGTGTGGTTTGAAATATTATGTAGGTTTGTGAATTTTGGTTTAATATATATACAAAAAGATGATACAAAAATGTGATGTTGATCATAAGATTAAGAATAAGAATGGACACCTGTGCTCATGGAAGAACTGGCTTAACTTATAAATACTTAAGACTGTCCAAGTTGACTGTTACTACGTGGTGCTTCTACAGAACTCGATCCCGGACTCCAAAGATGCCCTCCAATACTATGGATGACCCAAAGATGTTGTCTGTATCGATAAGGAGTCAGACAGCGTAACCTACCGGAAGATAGATGGAATTGTGTCGTCCTGTTGCCAAAAAGTCAAAGTCTTTTATACCACAATATGGGCCCCTTTAGGCCTCGCTAAGTTACACATTGCTATGAATTATCTGCACTCTACTGCAACCTGTCGAGTATGTTACTTCATATAAGTTAAGCCAGCAACTATAACATGTGCGTCCAATCGAGTTATGTAAATCAATAAAAACATTTAAATATTGCTTGGTGGTTATGACGATTGGGGGAAAATATTTAGCTATAAAATAACCCCTTGATTATTTTTCCATGTGTAGTGCAGTTATCTTGGAACTGGCCTTAACACTTTCCAAGCAAGAGGCACAAATCTCCCTCCTATCAGAGGAGAAGGCTTAAGCAGTATTTTTTAAGATGTATTCAGTTTGCTCTTTTCTATAACTATAGTGTACTTGATACAATCTTGTATATTTTTTTTACTTTCTATCGACCCCTCAGAGAGAAAGTATTGTGATCGTCAATAAAAAAAAAAAATTCAAGATTTTGATAAATGTGGACGTTTCATGACCACCTGAAACCAAAAAAAGGGGTTTTTGCATTGCTGTCTGTCTGTACCTCAGGCTAGAGCCGAAACTATTTTACCAGTTGGGCTAAAACTTGGTATCTGGGATTTTTATAAAGTCCCCCCCTGAGGGATTTTTGAAATCATATCTCTAACTCTATAGCTAAGGGTAGTTTACTAAAGGACAAAAAGAGAGAAAATCAATTTTCTCAGAATTCGCTTTAACGATTTTGAATAAATTTTACATTGAGACATAGTTTGTCATTATAAACAAGATGACAACTCTCATTGTCTCATGAAAATGTCTTTGAGGGTATTTTATATGAGGAAAATTTTCCAATTTTCATAATTTCTTCACAACTGTTTAAGTTACAAAATAACTTATCATTGTAAAGTTGTAGCACTATTAAAGGTAAAAATCTTTTATTTGAAATGTATTTTTATAAAACAAACAATTTTGGAGCTAAAAGCAAATATATATACTTTTTAATATAGATCTTTGAATATGAATTTAATTCTTATGCTCTTTGGTAAATAATGATGTTTCTCTTTTCTCAATTTTTCTGTAACAGCATTCCTAGTTCCTAATGCCATAAAGTATGGAACAGTCTATATTATTTCATTTATGATCTTTGGTGTAGTGTTTCTACAAAAATGTATAAGTAGACCTATTATTTCATTTCACAAATCTTATGAGGTGCACCATACCATTTATTTTGGGTATTTAATGTGCAATTTATGAAGTGACTGAGTATATCAGAACACAACTTATAAATTAATTTAAATCTAGAACAGACACAACATCCATCTAGCCAATAATTTTTCATTGTGAAAGGGGAAACCTACATATTCTGGCCATGCCAGGAATCAAACCCAGGACCTTTCTCCAGCTCAGTAGACAGAGTTGCTATTGACTGAGCTAAAGTTTCGAGAAAGCAGAATGTTACATCAGCCACACTAAGATATCCCATTCTATGTTTTTTTAATCTTTGCCTCCTACTCTCCTCTACTCAACAACCAATTTTCCAAACCCTTCCTTCACCTCTGACAAGACATCTTGTGAATGTGGGGAATGCTAGGCCTCCCCCGTGGTTCGGATTCCACGTTAAACTGTAGGTCCTTCATTTCATCTCACAATCACCCTACTATTACACATTAGGTAAGTGCATATAACCCGAATGGGTAGTAAGACGCGGTGCAAATAATAATAATAATAATATTAATAACCAGTTTTCTCAGTTGCTGACCGTAACTATATTCCTATGTCAGATGTTTGCAAACTCCTTTCCCCTTCTGCAGCTAAACAAAAATATTAATAAAAGATAAAGAAACAAAACTGAGATGCAGAACCTGCCACATCCATTCAAAAGCAGACACACAAATGGAATACCCCATGAAAGGCCACTTTGACTGCCCCTCAGAAAATCTTATATACAAGTTACAATGTAACTACTGCATTGGCCTCACCACAGGAACACTCAAACAACGAATGAATGGGCATTGTTTTGATACCAACCACAAAGATTGTGACAAACCAGTATCACTTCATGCCCAAATGCATAATGCAGATTTTGACTCGTGCTATGATACTAGAGTAATACAAGCCCTCCACAATAGTTACAATGCTTCCCAGCTCTGGAGGTGGGAACTTGCTTACCAATATATAACCAGATTCAAGCATCTGCCTGGTCTTAACCTTAGATAACCATCTTTCCTTTAGGCCTACTCATAACAGTCAGTCATTTCTATACAAGCAATAATAAAAAATAACTGATAATCTATTTGCTCAGAAATTAAATATAATACAACATTCTATCCATCTACCAAGAGTCAAGACAAGTTTGAACGGGCAGCTACAGAATCCAAGCAAAAAAGTAAACCAAGAAACAGCAACAACAGTACTAAGTGACTATGTTCTTCTCTGTGTTTTTTGTGGTTTTTAATTGTCAAGGCCTAGTTTTCTGGTGTGTAGGCCTTGCCCTTCTCTCCTCTTTACAATGTTTAATTTAAAATAGCCATTTTTCCTTTGTTTAGTAGCAAATAGTGTATAATTAATAAGAAATATACTTATGTTTATATAGTCTCTTAACTTAAATCGATTGTCTTTTAGTAATAGAAAATGGCCTAACCTGTTATATTCATAACTAGATGTCTCCAAAAATACTTCAATAAAGTGTTCATTTAAAAAAACAAATCAAACCGTATCCTTGTAACTTAAATTTATCTAAATTTAGGTTTAGTTTTTTCTATTAAATCAAATTTGATTTATATTTGGCTCTGATTTTATAAATATTATAGTAATCCTGCTCAATAACACAACGAAAAATGTAACATTTCACCTTTTTTTTTCGAATCAGACCAAAACTGATTTTGTTTCATGATCTACTTTTTTTCATTAATACCAACCATGAGCTACTAGGGGCTACATCCCCTCCATACCGTGGATATAAAAAAGAGCCACCTGCATATAAAAATCAAATCCAATAATACAGTCAACAAAGAACAAAAATATTGACATTATAAAACACTAAATACATTTAAAAACAGATTTATTACTAATGAGAAGGTTTATTCATGTCATCGACCAGGTTTACATTATCAGGTGTATACTGTGACAGGGCTAGTATAAACGAACCTTCCAAATGCACATCTGTTAAACCGGTTAGTTCCAATTAATAAAATGCCAATTCACACAAATACATTGAACTAAAACTGATGTGAAGCATTTCACCACATGTTCTTATGTTGATATACTTCTCTCAGGAGAGGCTTTATCCATTGAGAAGATCATATCATACTGATTTTTCCGGCAAGGTCCTTTGTGTCTAAGTTTGGTCTGAATGGGAAAGAAATATATTGAACAGTATCTTTGATTTTTATAAAGTCATAAATCTGGATTGAAATTCCTGTAGAATTTTACCAATTTCAGCAACATATATATTTGTTCCTGACTAAAAAACTGGGTAGTTTTTCTTGTAATCTTGTATGTTTGGAAAGTGGTCAAAAGTGTTTGGTTGGAGATAAGTGATCGTCAGTTGGAATGAGTTTAAATAGGTAGAAATAAATAGCATTTGATGTTGGATATAAAAGTTATTTATTTCTTAGAAGGCAAAATAAAAACAATGACTTATACATTAGTAAGGTGTGAATAGTAACAGTGGCACATGTTAGATCTTGTTGAAGGCAGCGATGTCCACTGATTGAACAAAGTCTTCAAAGTCTTGTATCTTCTCAACCAGCAGGTCTACAGACACCTTCTCGTCCTCGACCACGCACATAATTGTCAGCTTGTGGATACCGTATCCAACTGGCACCAGTTTAGCTGAAACAGACACAGATTTAAAATATATGATTACCCTTTGGCACCCAAATCTTGTTTTCAAAATTAATTCCTAATTAATATTCTCTAGTTAACATGGATTAATAGCACATAAATACTCTATTGCCAGTTCTGGCAAATAAGGACTTGGGAAATATTTTAAGTGATGCAACCGGTTTCTTTGTATTGGTACTGCAAAGAATCAGTTAGATGTGAAATCAATCACAATGTCCATGGTTTTCAAACATGTCTAGTAGACCATTAATAATATGTTGGTGACCTGGCGGTCTATGGGTAAGGTGTCAGACTTCTGTGCTGGCGGCCGGGGTTCAATCCTCGGTCCCGGTACGGATTTATCTGTTTACCAAACCCTTCCTTCACCTCTGACAAGACATCTTGTGAATGTGGGGAGTGCCAGGCCTCCACCGTGGTTCGGATTCCACGTTAAACTGTAGGTCCTCCATTTTATCTCACAATCACCCTACCATTACACATTAGCGTAAGTGCGTATAACTCGAACGGGTAGTAAGACACGGTGCTAATAATAATACTAATAATAATAATAATATGTTTGATTATTTATACTAATGTTTAATACAAGTGGGATTATTTTCATCTGACCACTGATCAACCCTTACACAGTTTGCTCTTGTGTCACATTAAGACCAATTTTGAGCCTAGTTGAGATTTAAACCAGAAATATTGATCAACTTAGAAAACTTAAAATTTTGGTAAGTAAATTTCTTCACTAAAATTACTATATACAGCTTGAGAAAAAAATAGAAAATATTAATATCCCAATAACATTTTTTTTATCAAACATTTTACTCTTTTCACTAACAAAAACACAAATTTAAATATTTTATGTTTGTAAAAATCGTTAGAATGAGAATATTTATAAAAATGTTCAATATAAAGGGCATCCATGGTTGGAAGGGTGCTATCTGACAACTAACAGAAACTTAGAGAATAAAATATATATTAATAAACCTATTTTGTTTTGCAGTTGTGGCAACTAGAAATATTATAGTACATGAAATAATTAATTAAAATGTATTGTATTCACACTTATACCTTTTAAAAAAAAAGGTTTTCTAACATAAAAGGAGCCATGCAAAAAATTAGTTTAAAAATAAAAACGTCTTTATTTTATAAACAGCATAGGGATGTGGTATCGAAAGAAAAGTATTGATAGTGTACTCATTAAAAGTATAAGAAGAAAAGTACATATTAACTTTTCTGCTGGGGCTACTTGGGGGACTTTTGAGTTGACTATAAAAGCTTCTTTTGCTTAGTTTCTGATGACTGTGCTCAATAATAAACGAGTAATAGACTGGTCACCACTTTCCCCGGCAAAGATGAAAGAACAGCTATGGATTATGAAGACCTAAAATAAATTGAATGCGAAAGTTGCTTCGTGATTGTCATGCAAAAAATAAGTGAGAATTGTTAAATAGTGTCATTTGTTCTTCACCCTAGTAAACATTATTTCTTATGATACCGATCTGATACCGGAGTGTGAGTACTAATATCAGTAAAAGTATTGAGTAAAAAAATACTAGTATCGAAAGGAAAATATCTATATTAGTAAAGTAGCAATACTTTTTTTCACATCCCTACATAAGAGCAAAACCACCATAATAGTTTGTATGCCATCATCAACTGCCCTTGTTTCCGCTGGTTTACCATATTTATTTCAAAAGAGAATTCCACATTTTAGACGCTCTCGTTTGAAAAGCATTTTTAAGTGAACCAAAGACGCCGCTTTCACAAAAAAGAAACATTCAAATGGTTATTTCATATTGTGTAAAAACAATTAATAATTTAAAACAAAATATGTGTTTGTATGACTATCCTGACTGCCAAAAGTAAAAATCAACAAATGGTTCTGCAGATCATAGTTTGGCAAATGGATACATGGTAACTTTTCCTAGCTGTCAGATACCACAGTGTCTACAGAGTTGGAGAAACAAAAATTAGCGACTTTTTGGTGTCTTTTTGTGACCACAAAATTTCTTCGGTTAATGGTTGAATATTATGTAATGCATATATCGGCATAATGCACTTACAAAACATTAAACTTTAACTAGATGGCGAACGTTAACCTTGTACTTGGTATCATGATAAAAACAATCAGGCATCTTGCGGCCAGCCCACGGCATCATGGGTAGTGGGTGGCGCGACTTTCAACATGTTTGCGTTGTAACGATGTGCGGGAAATTCAAACAAAAATATTTTTGTGACCTTATGACTAAAATATTGAAAATTCATGACTTTTATGCAATAAGTGACTTTTTCATGACTTTTGTGACCCATTAGACACCCTACCCTGGTTATCACCTTTCCTACTGTGGATACCCTATATTTTGATCTAAGTTGATAAATCAAGTTATTATAACATATAATTTGATTACTTGAGATTTTTGTCAAGTGGAACAATAATAGTTTATTGTACATTGAAATATAGGTAAGAGATAGGACCATAGTGTAATCCAGAAGTTAAGACTGCTACCTTTCATATTAAACAAAGTGTAAATAACAGGACAGAATGATAAAAATTGAATGTAACTGTATATTTCGGCTGTTAATATTTTCATTGGCAAAGTTTCAAAAATGTTAAAGCAGGAATATTTTTCAAAGTAAAGTCTAAGCTTCACAAACTCTTAAATACCATGGAACATTCTACCTAAGTAGAGAGTACTCACACGCGCCCCAGATCAGCCCATCCATGACGATTGTCCGCACCTTCGCCTCCATCTCCTTCATGTCTGTTTCGTCATCCCACGGTTTCACGTCCAAGACAATACTGGATTTGGCAATTAGCGCTGGTTTCTTGGACTTCTTCTCTGCGTACGCCTTCAGTCTTTCCTCACGGACCTTTGCCGCCTCAGTATCCTATCAATTTTAACATTTCATATTATGGAGTGTAATAAATAATATACTAAACATGTTTTATATAACATATTGCTTGACAACCCTCCCTTTAATTCTTATAGAGTCACCAAGAACAAGTGATAAGGTAAGGGTGACCAGGTGGTGAAGGGAGGTTGGGGGTAAAATAGAGCCAAAATGGAGGAGGATGAGAGGTGCAGCAAGGGTTACAGAAAATATTTTGCATCTGAATTCATGCATTCTGAAAGATAAATACTTTTTAAAAGCATTTTCATTTTTGGGAGTGGGACTACATTTTATTTATATTTTGAACACAATTGTATGAGTGTGTTACCCACCAAGATCATTAAGGTCACACAAGAAGTCTACTCAAAGGGTGAGTGGATGCAGCGGCTAGTGTGCAAAAGAACTGGGTGAATATTTTGTTTGCCGCACTTACTTAGTGAGGCCTCAATGGGCTAAGAATGGCTTACTGGTAAGTGGTGGATCTCAAGGTGAGAATTGTGAAAAAATTCAGGGTGACTACACTTGTAAAATTCCCTGACTTTTCCAGGTTTATCAGGCCACATTTCTGAAAAATTTCCGACTTGACTTGTTTCTCCTTGGTGAATGGCTTCATTTTACTTTATTACATGGAACACATATTAAAAAAAAATAGTTCTATCAACTATAAACATTAATATTCTTAAAAGTTATTTTTATAAAGTTTAATATCTTAGGTATTACGTATTTGTGGCTCTGCATAGATGTGGTATAATAAATAAACACTGTACATCCATTTAGTGTTAAAACTAACATATTTTGTTAACACTGAGAAAACAAATTTCTCAATTACTACAATTAGAGTTACTAGTCAAGTATTTCAATTCATTGACTTTTTGTTATTTTTAATTAAATTCCTCAACATTTCGGTTTTCTCTGATATAAAAAAAATTCCCTGACTTCCAGATTTTCAATTTTTTACCTTTATGTAGCCACCCTACTTTGCAAAGCAGCAATTGGTGAATTAAAATAGTTTTAAACAATAACTTATTTAATTTATTTATGATATAGTAACATTTATTAGGGCAGTATTGCACTGTCACAATTATTTTATAGAAGTTCTTTGCTAAAAGAAAATTTAACCTATTGGTTACATGCAAAAAAATTAAAAATGTTATTGTACATTATGAAGGCTGAAACTCCACACTAATGCTATAAGTGTGCATTTTTCTTTAAGAGTGTTCATCATAGCAGGCCCAACTCAGCTCCCGGCTCGTGTGAGGTATGAGAGTAAAAGGAAAAGAAAAGACTATGTTATGTCAGAAATGTGTGCAGTGCATTAATATTTGAATGATTACTCGAAATTTTCCATGGTGATGATGGGGGACAGAGTGGCAGGAAAGTTTCTTGTTAATAACTATAATATGTCCCTATCAAGACAGAATAAAGATTTATGCATAGTGCTTAACTGTGAAGGTATTCTAAAATGGTCAAAAACGGCCTTTTCAATGCAGTTTTTATCCAAATATAATTTAATATTTCAACAATGTTCTTTATTAGGAACTTCTATTAACTCTTTGAAGACCAGGCACTATAGGGAAGCGAGTATGCAAAATATGAGGACCGAATTTCGCCAATGGATTTTAGTTGAGAATAGCTCAAAAGATTAACAATACGGATCTTGCCGGTCCCTTTTTTAGTCCAGTTTTTTTTTATCCTCTTTCCTCTTATTTGTAAAGGAAATCGATGGAGTACATGCTAAGAAGTTATTTTAATGATTATTTCAGCCATAATTTATAGTTTATTCTAATGATGGAAGTGATGATGAGTTGTTCAATGAAAAAAATAAAATTTATTAATAAGAAAAAAATATATAAGAGAAAACAGCGAATTTAAATAGAAATATATTCAAACAAGACAAATAATTATTCATTTTTATTTAGACAATCATTATTGATACATTTACACAATGAAATACAAAATGATCCTGACTTTTTGTTCGACAATTTGAAGTACATTTACAAAGTTGAATTAATGACTCTGACAAAGACGGCTTAGTAATTTGTTGTGGAAGTAAGCTTTTCATATCCAAATAAACAATAATCAATGGGCTGCAATTGTGTTTGATGAGCATTTTTCTAAATAAATGTTTGTACTGTAGCCCATAACAAATGCAAATGCAAATCATCTGACATGCATATCACCTTCATTAAATTAAAGCTGAAACCTATGTTTTGAGAAATCAGTCTATATTGGAGTTATCAGTAGTTAATTTTTTTTTAAAGTGCAAACTATTTCTAGTTTTTAATTGTTCATTATTTATGTCAAGGTTTTCCAAATATATAAGGACTATTTGTACAAAGCCCTCAGTTGCAGCTTTCAAACATTGTATTTTACTGCCAAATCTACTGGTAGTATCGCAACCACTTCACCATGTAATGCTGGCAAAATATTACATATGCTTTCACCCAAGGATTCAGCAGCTAAATGGCATCCTAGAAGATATTTCTTTGTACGAGAACCGTCGAACCATAGACCTAGACAACCAATATTTGCTAGTTCTATCCAGTAATAAATTTCCAAGATGAATACATCTGTAGCAGCGCTGAGGATAATAACCCGAGTAGATTGAATTCTTACTGAATGAAATATGTGACAAAACATCCTAGAATCATCTTCTAAGTGGTTTGATTGTAATTCAAGTACCTCATAAAATAAAGACCCTTATAGTTTGAAACATTTTGTTGGATCATTGAATCCTCCACAAAGTTACATCTAGCAGTCTTCGTTTACTTGTGCATATTTTGGAGCATTAACGGAAAGATATCGAACAATTTGTAATTTATTTTAAGTACTTGAAAAGAAAGCTTTACAATCATCAGGAATTTTTGTTGAATGACTTGAAATTATGATATTTTTAATAATTTGGCCTTTACTTTGCAAACTTGACTCTTAAAATTTTTATTGAAATGTTGTCATATCTATCAAATATTACATCTATTCTCTTCACGTCAGACTGCTTAAGAAATGCATGATCTTTTTGAAAAAATCCTTGGCAAAATCACCAAAAGTATTGAACTTTTTTAACTGAATTTGGTGAACATGTGCCATACCATCAACAATATACATTTTTGGAGTATTTAAATCTATAATGTCTTGCTGAGAGTTCGTACCAGTTATAAATGTTTTGAATTTCAAGGGTGATTTGTGAGTTTGGTGATTTCCTGTAAAATCTGTCGTTATCAAAGAGATACTTGCAGTAGTCTAATATTTCATACGATGCTAATATTTTTGTATCAAATCCATGTTGAGAAGCCACCATGAATGATTTTTGGAAAATTGTTATGCCTGTTACGTCTTGTAGTTTCTTGTTGGAAGTATTTTTGTTTGTTTTGGCAGGAGTATCTTCAAAGTTGTGACATTTCATTTTTTTAAATAGGATTCAATAATTTCTTTGTTTTGATGAAAAATTGTTCATTTTTGTATGTAGTTAATAGAGTCTTTCCATTTTCTTTAACATTAAGTAAGCATTGTGAAGTAGATTCTGTATTTTTGTATGTAGTTAATAGAGTCTTTCCATTTTCTTTAACATTAAGTAAGCATTGTGAAGTAGATTCTGCAGCAAGTGTACCGGTGAAAATATTGCGAAGCACACAATCTCCACTGTTGAATCGATTACTAGTTTTAAAACACTTAATGATATTTTCAATATCTTTTTCATCCGTATTAATCCTCGATCGTGTCCATTCATTATGACTATTAATGTCACCTGTAATGTCAGATTGTATTCCAAAATATGAAGAAAGAGTTGAGTGAACGCTATTTTTGAAAGGATACAGAAGCAACCATCTTTGCATTGCTTCTTCATTTTTAGTGATACCAGTTAAGGCTCCAGTCACTGCAATGAATGTACCTGCAGTACGGTTGACGGAATGCATTCCTATCTTCATATCATGTATGACCTCTGGAGGTAGTTTTAACATTTCTTGTAAATAAAGTGTCACCCCACAAATATAATTAGTGTGATTCATAGAAAAAATAAGGTAAAATTTGTCGAGTAGTCAATTAATGTAATTCATAATTATTACTTCGGTCAGCCATAATTGAATTCAAAAGAACTTCTACCATTTCACAGTTATTATTTAAATATTTGAATAGTTCATTTTCAGTGCTCATATGATTTTAAAAATTTGAAAAAAATAAAATAAAAAAATCTTCAATTATAGTTTTATGCTGATTATTTGTCGCTCAAACCTGAATGATCTTTACTGTTACTTCTCTTATCTTTTCAAGACAAGTATTTAACTGCTGTATTTGATGTTAGAAGTTTCATCTTCAGATAAATTTGTGTAATCAATAAATTCTGAAAATTATATGCTTTTCAATGCTTCATACATAAGTTTATGTGCTCTAATGCCTCTGTCATACTGAGTACCTATAAGAATTGACACCAAAGTATTAACACCGTAAACATTGGCTTCGATAAAAATGCTATCGAGTCCACTTCCTTCTATATATTGGCCCAAACATAGCAAGAAGTTTTTTTGTAGATGAAATGTTCCAATTCTCAATATCAACCCTTGGAATTCTTGACTTCTTTGATGGATATCTTTTACTATGAGATATATGGACATGTCGCATGAAAGACCAGTTATATTTTTATTCAATGATAGACATAAGTTAAAGAATTTTTTTATGGCAGTATACACAACATCTTTTGAAGTTGGCGTCTGAGGAATTACCGGGCTAAATCCAATTTTAGATATAGGTGAGTTTTCAGATAATAGTAATTGTTGGAATGGAGTCCATCCAGATATTGAGTTCTTAAATGGTTGACAGAAGTTGTTCACCAATTGATCATATTGCAATCTACATAAAACCCAGAGCAAAGTATCAAATTGTGAATAATTCTGAGTGTAAGTTAATAAACAGCTACTGTTGACATAAGTAGATGTTGAAGACTCGATACTTGCTTTGAAGTGAAGAATTTCTTAAGAGTTTAAAGCCATCAAATCATTCTCATACTGCTCAGCTGTAAGTTTCAATTTAACGAGATTTAATTTGTTCTCGATCGTATTTTTTTCTTGATATATAACCATTGCTGTTACGTGAGTAGTCTCTTTACCGCTCAATGTTTCTTCATTGAAATCGTTGTTATCCATAGCCCCATGAAGAAATAATGATGGATTTCTTACTATATTCTTAGGAATAAACAATTTTTTTCTGCATCTTCACACGCAATTGAAATTGTTAGTTCTAAATCAAGCTCTTGTAATGCTTTATAGCTGATGCAATGTCCAAGCTTATTCAATATACTTATCAAATGTTTTGGAATCTGTTTCTCAGTAACAGTAAAAAATAGAAACGCACTTAAAGGAATAAGTTTAAAATGTATCTTTAATTATCTATCAATTTGTCAACTGCATTGTGAAGTATTTCTTGGGGGATTTGATTAGAAGGTCGACCTGAAGGATTTGTAGAATTTCTCGGCAATCTTAAATAATCCCAATAACAATGTTTGTGATACCTCACTTCCATAGCAAATAAATCTTCAGGTCGTTGACAAGTGCTAAGTTGGGTGAAAACATGGTTTTCCTTACTACGTGCAATATTTAAAAAAATTTCCACTGCTGAAATTTCAGAACACAAGTAAAGTTGCTTATCTTTGTTCTTCGTTAATTTTCCATATATCAAACATTTCAACAATTTATTCTTTACTACACGTTCCCTACATGACGAAAGAGAATTTCAAGAGCCTGACACTTGCTTCGGAAGTTAAAGAAGACTCTTCTTCTTTTTTATGTAACGCTATTGCTATTTCTCAATGCCTTATTTTCTCCTCACTTATATAAATAGCTAAACCGCTTTGGTGTCATGAAAACTTTGTCTTGTGGAGTCTGAACTATACAGATTTCAAACTTTTCAGAAATATTGTCTTTTCTTCTATCTGATGCTTTTTTAATACCGAGCAGCGTGGTTGATTTTGGTTCTTTAACTAAATCATTTGTTTTATCACAAAATAAACAACATAATTTGTTCAGTCTTTTTCCCGACATTTCTTATGTTTCTTAATAAAACACGCTCTAAATAAACACTCAAAAATAACAAAAAGTGAATTATATTATGCATATACGACACGTTGTGGTGTCAATAGATGCAGACCCACACTGAATGGCGCAGCACGCTATGCTTACCATAGGGCATGCAAGGGGAAGGGACTAGAGGGGACCACCGCAGCTGCCGGCAAGATGAGTTTTTTCATTGTTTGGGGCCTCAGGTATAAGAATTCGAACATAGTTGCTGGTCCTCACATTTTGCATACTCAACTACTTTCAGCGCCTGCACTATTAGCTCCATTAATGTTTAAACAGAATAGTGTTTGTATCACAGAGTTGATTGGCATATTAATAAGGCAACTTTGGTGTCCTTTTTTCTTTTAAGTTTCATAATACCGGTACATTGGAAAATAATTTTAACATGATTGACATTCATTTTTGTACTCACATAACTTGTAGAAACTTGGATGAAAATGTGAGGTAATTTAATAACACACATTTTATCAAAGGTGGTGTCAAATCTTTTATTATGATTTATAATTTTATTTTTGTATCATAGGCTAAATAAATATGACAGTGTGTTAGGCCTACCACCCTCAAACTGTATCATTCTGGTTCCAAAAGTACGTACTTACAGTAGTTAAAAACACAGATAAAAATGTTTAGATCATTTTCTGATATTTTAACCTAAAATTACTTAGTTCATTTTTCAGTAAATTGAGTGAAGTTTAAAAATGATATATTCCAGGCCTTTACAAGCCATCTACAGGTGTGTCCTATGAGACATGCTATTGTTTACCAACCAAATTATAAAACATAGGGCCAAAAACATTTTGAGATACTTCACTTTAAAATGGATTCATAAATAAAACACAAAAATTGAACAAATATGAGGAGGCATGTTATAAATTACCCAAACAGGGTATTTTTAACAATTAACAAAAGAAAGTAGATGTTTCCCCGCCAGGGAACACTGCCTTTACGTAGGTCCATCAGACCGGGCGGTGGGGATTGAGGCTCCGATGAAGCTGAGGGCTATGCTGGCGGTAGTGTAGCTACTGGTAGGGTCTCCCATGCCAGACAGGCCTCGGC
>CABEEJ010003403.1:62231-83352 GCA_901482245.1 Timema douglasi | reverse complement strand
TCCCTCTATAATGTATTGAGTTACTCTTAGCTAGCTCTCCCACATCACTCACTTCTCTGAACCTCACTAGCTCCCTCTATAATGTAGCGATATACTCTTAGCTAGCTATCCCATATCACTCACTTCTATGAACCTCATTAGCTTCCTCTATAATGTATCGAGCTATTCTTAGCTAGCTATCCCTCATCACTCACTCCTCTGAACCTCATTAGTTCACTATGAACTCCTTGGCTCGTTATGAGTCTGTGAACGTATCTGAGAAATTGAAGAAAGGAAGAAAGTAAAAAACTTTGGTTTATTTCCATAGTGCAGATGTAAATCCCGTTTTTAGGAAAAACAGGTCCTGCAATAGACATTAGGAGTTCAATTCTGGTTGGATGTAACAACACATTACTTTACATGAGATGCAGTGCCAAAATTTTTTTGCTCTCATCTCTGACAGGAAATAAATTTGTTATTTATATAACTCAAAAAAACTAGATCAAACTATTATTATTATTATTATTATTATTATTATTATCATGATAATTAGGTGTTCTGTCTTACAACAGGGCCATTCCTCTGCCTTCTCCAGGAATGTTCTTTCTTTCAAGTTATCCAATATTTGAATCCTCCTTCCTAAGCTCCTCTTTCCCTCAATCATTCTTTCTATACATCATGCAGAAGACATCCAGTTTGCTTTGTACTAAAGAATCACATCCTTAATGGTTCTTTGGGAAGAAGAGCATCGATTACTGCATTCAGATGCCTGGTGATCATCAATTTGAAGTTGACTGATGGAGGTCATCACAGCATGATTATGCCAGGTTCAACATACCAGTGGTGACCATAAAAAGCGAGGGGAATGTTTTAAGAGTCATCATGTCGGACGGTGGTGTTTAAGCTCTTGTATTGTGAGCCACTTGCTCCTGAAAGGGGTGGTGGTATATAATAACAGCTCTCCTAGATGAACGAAATAAACTAAGCTTTTTTAGGTACTGGGACGGGATTCCTAGATATGCTGCTGTATACCAGGACGGCGTTCCAAGACATTCTCTTTATTAGCAAAAGCGATGAGTGGATTCATCTAGTGGCAAAACAATCGAGTGCTCAACAGGCATGTTAAATTGACTTAAATGTGTGAGGGGAAGGAAATTAGGCAGCCTAAATAGGATGAAGACAGGGAATTTATATGGAAGTCAGGGAAAACTTGTATGGCGAAGGGGAGATGCTTTGAAGGACAAAGTTGGGGAAACTTTATGGTTGAAGGCAGGAAACTTTGATAAATGAAGGTGCAGAAAATTGGAAGGAGATCTGTTGGGAGGAATGCAGAGAAGCTTATCATGAAACTTTGAGGAACGAAGGTAGGGTATTTTGGAGGAAGGCAAGGAAACTTTGAGGGTTGAAGGTAGTAAACTTGTCAATAAAAAGCCTGGGGTGAAGGTGGGGAAAATTGCCAGTATGTCACCTGTCGATTTGACTGTCAGAATTTTTCTTTCTTTTATGTGCTATTTTTCAAACAAAACTATTTTTACTTTTAAAGTATATACTTTTTTATTTTACTTTTATTAAATTGAAGCTTGCTAACTCAAAAATTAAATAAACCATTATGAATATAAAATATTAATATATGAATATATTATGAAACCTTTAGTAAAATGAATGCTTATCTACGCAGTGCCTGTACTTCAAGGGTTCTTTCTACAACTTAACAATATCTGAAAGAGCGGAGATTTGGCATGGACGCCATGGAGCTTTCCATATTTATGAAGAAAAAAAAATCCAAAACTTTAAAAATACAAGATGGTGGACGCGACAAATAAAATGAGTTTTAATATGGATTAAAATCGGTATCTAGGAGGTTTGTTCCCCGTTATATTTAGTTTATATAGCAAAATAAGTGGTATTGCCATTGATATATACAAACAGGGTACAGACTTGGTGCGGAATCAGACTGTGCTTGTAGGGTACAAGCCTAATCCATGACATAATTAAATATAACTTGGTACCTAGCACTAATTTTGTGTACAATTCTGAATCCATACATCATCACAATTTCTGTCAAAGCATTTAACACAAATATAATTCACATCTCTTGCATTTGAGCAGTACACAAATATTCTTGCACTGCACACACTTGTTTTTTAATTTATTAGAAGCTTTACAGCCCCCAATTGGGCAGTATTTGTGTGCTTTTGGTATGTCTAAAGATATTGGTTCAAAATTGTGAAAGAGCCAAGGTTAGGAAGCAACAAATACAAGTGAATGACTGGGTTTGCAATAAACACAAATTATAAGCAGGAAGAATATTAAAAAATAATCAGTGTAATGAAATTTGAGACATAAGAAACCACAATATATGTCACCGATCAAATTGGCCGCCAGCTCCAATCAAATTGACCGCTAACCCTTTTCTTCCATGTAATGGGGGTTAGTAACTGAATTAAAAAAGGTACTAAGTGTCCGACTTTTTCGGGGACCACTCGTTAAAAAATTTGATTAATTTGTAAAATTTAGATGCCACAGCAAAAAAAAAAGTAGGCTATGACCTTATTTTAAAATAGGATCACCGTTCAAAATGACTGGGTCAATCCAAACGTGTCAGTGTTAACAAACTTTATACCAGCACCCCTACCAGCTGACTTCTTATATAGAGTGATAATTAGGTAGTTTTTAATTTGAATAATGTATTTTCTTTGTCTAAATGCAGCTTGTTTTAGAGATCATCAAAACTACCATAATTAATTTATAATACATGATGGATTTTGTAATTTTTTCCTACGTTAATTGAGCAAAAAGTTGTCAATAAAGCATTATAGATTTGGTTAAATACTAAGCAATTTATAATATTTCAGTTTGTCAGAAGAATGTACACAAGAATGTCGGAAAAATTGTACCATCTTAAATATTCAGTTGTGTATGAAAATAAAATACTGTTTAGTAGGAACCTAAATATTAATTTAGTTATTGTTAAGTTTTAAAATAACTACTTGCTGATGATGCTTTATAAGGAGTATAGAAGCATGACATAAATAGATAATTTAAACAATTTGAACTCGTTAACTAGGTATATTAACTGTAAATAAAATATTAAGTGGGATTTAATGAAGTTTAACACAATAAAGTATATATAAAAAATCCAAGAAAGTACAAAAGTTGTTTTTATTAAAACATGTGTAATATAAACAATTCTGTGCAAAAACAGACTAAAATATGACATAATGCTATGTAAAATAGCCACACGGTCTTTGTGATAGCTGAATACAAATGGTGTGTTTTAACAATAGTGAATATTAACAATGGACAGTGCAATCTGTGGTGTCTGTTATATTCATAGATGGGATCAATCACTATACTTTCTCTCACCTACATTTAGTTTCAAAGGAACGGCGTTATCTGCTTCTGCCACCAATGATAGATATTATCAATACACATAAAATAACAATAATAATAATATAGTAAATGTTATCAATGTTGTTCACGAAATAATTTGTTTGTATTTTATAATAGGCCCTTCCTATGAAAAGTGAACTGTCATTACTTAGGCTTGTCAATATATAATTGTCATATAATATATAAGTATAGAGACAAACAACACTTAAAAAAGAAACATTTTATTCAAACTGGAGGTGATCAGTAAATTTTACCAAAGATTTGTTTGTTCTTGAAATAAATCCTCAATTAAGTTATATAAACAGAATTCATCTTATAAACAATTATTTTCACAATATCATTTGTACAAAAAGTATTTTATAACAATGTAACAAGAACTGGAAGAAAAAATGGTTATGATAGTTATGATAAAAACTTGGAAGAATACATTATGAAGCTCTTTTAAAACAGAGAGCATCACAGTATGGCATATGGATTAAATAAACAACCATATTTAAAAGTATTGATTTAAAATATATCAAATTTAAGTGCAACTTTACTTAATTCATCATGTGTATAGACTTTAAAGATACATTTACTTTAAAACATAAACAATAACTCTCTAGTTAAAACTAATCAATATTATATGCACTGTGCTTTGATAAAAATATATGTTTTCTTTTACCAGTTTAAAGAAATTTCAGAAAACCTCACTCCTATTAGAACCTGGATTTAGCTTTATATGAGGGATTTGTGTGTTAACTTAGGATATTTTAGTAATTAACTACTGTACACAATGCACACCCATAAATTTATTTTGAGGTGGGCATACAATCAAGACTGTAATCAAAATGAAATCTCAGTGGCTAGAATTGGGGCAGGGGAAGGGGGTTTAGAGGGTACAACCATTTAACTGCCAAGAATATGAATGAATATTAGAACATATTTTGAGGTTCTTTTAAAGGTAGCAGAGGGCAGCGATTTTATTAATGTAAGGGACTTTTTTTTTTACAACTATTGGAGATTCAGGGGGCACTTAAATGCCCACTAACCATAATAATTACAATCATCAATTATCATTCTTGCAGACTATACACTCACACACTAGTAGATGATCTACAAAAGTTGTGTATGTATAACCAGAGCTCTGCCATGTTTGCTAGTAAGTGTAGTGTGTCTGTCTTCTTAACCTCAAAATATTATCTAATTTAAGCCATTAATTTTCTTTATTCTCTTTATTTTCACTTTAATTCAAAGATAGATGCCATACAGCACATTGGAGTATCTGCTCCTAGAATATTGATTAAGCTCAACATTATTTTTATCAGATGGAATTAAAACATTATCAAAAAATATTCAAAGAAAAACATTTTTAATGTTCTCAACTTTGAACCAGTAATGAAAATGAGTCTAAATTCGAAATAATTTTTGCAACTGTCAGACAATCAGCAAGTGTATCACATGCAACTTGCAACTGTCAGACAATCAGCAAATGTATGACATGAAGCTTGCAACTATCACACAATCAGCAAGTGTATCACATGCAACTTGCAACTGTCACACAATCAGCAAGTGTATCACATGCAACTTGCAACTGTCACACAATCATCAAGTGTATCACATGCAACTTGCAACTGTCACACAATCAGCAAGTGTATCACATGCAGTTTGCAACTGTCAGACAATCAGCAAATGTATGACATGAAGCTTGCAACTATCACACAATCATCAAGTGTATCACATGCAACTTGCAACTGTCACACAATCAGCAAGTGTATCACATGCAGTTTGCAACTGTCAGACAATCAGCAAATGTATGACATGAAGCTTGCAACTATCACACAATCATCAAGTGTATCACATGCAACTTGCAACTGTCACACAATCAGCAAGTGTATCACATGCAATTTGCAACTGTCAGACAATCAGCAAATGTATGACATGAAGCTTGCAACTATCACACAATCATCAAGTGTATCACATGCAACTTGCAACTGTCACACAATCAGCAAGTGTATCACATGCAATTTGCAACTGTCAGACAATCAGCAAATGTATGACATGAAGCTTGCAACTATCACACAATCATCAAGTGTATCACATGCAACTTGCAACTGTCACACAATCAGCAAGTGTATCACATGCAACTTGCAACTGTCACACAATCAGCAAGTGTATCACATGCAGTTTGCAACTGTCAGACAATCAGCAAATGTATGACATGAAGCTTGCAACTATCACACAATCATCAAGTGTATCACATGAAGCTTGCAACTATCAGACAATCATCAAATGCATCACATGCAACTTGCAACTGTCACACAATCATCAAGTGTATCACATGCAACTTGCAACTGTCACACAATCATCAAGTGTATCACATGCAGTTTGCAACTGTAAGACAATCAGCAAATGTATGACATGAAGCTTGCAACTATCACACAATCATCAAGTTTATCACATGAAGCTTGCAACTATCAGACAATCATCAAATGCATCACATGCAACTTGCAACTGTCACACATTCATCGAGTGTATCACATGCAACTTGCAACTGTCACACAATCATCAAGTGTATCACATGCAACTTGCAACTGTCACCCAAGTCTTATCACATGCAATTGGCATGTGTCCATGTATTCATCACAACTTGTGAATGTGTGGAATGCCAGGCCTCCACAGTGGTTTGGATCCCACATTAAACTGTAGCGTCTCCATTTCATTTCACAATCACCTTACCATTACACATTAGCGTGTGTACAACCAAAACGGGTAGTAAGACGCGGTGCTAATAATAATAGTAATAATAATGCAACTGTCACACTCATCAAGTGTATCGCATGGCAATCATGCAATAATTGTCTAATTTAATTGTGGAATTACTCAATTCTATGTATACTTTCTCAGTAAGGCTTGTAAATGTTTTGTTTTAATTATTCATTCGGTCATTATTCAGATGAATATAGCAATATTGAACCATTTGTAATAATACGTTATTTACTTACTCTATGGTGTTAGGAACTGAAAAGTTCATTGGCATACTTACAAAAGTATGCTAACTATCCTTATCTTGAGTTAGCTCTGTGTAGTCCATCTTATCACACCCTTTCTCTTTCAGTTCTATTATAATGTTATCCTCACATCTACGTCTAGTTCATTTCACCAATTTCTTTCCATTGGTGTTGTGAGTCAATACCCTGAACATGGCTTAAGATTCTTTCATTCCTGCTGCATGTCCTGTCCACTGTAATTTAATAAACTTGATTATCCTAACAATGTCTTGTGATTAAAACAGGATATGTAAATCACAATTATGTAACCTCCTACACTCCACAGTGGCCTTGTCCCATTTTGGATCAAATATCTTCCTAAGCATCTTGCTTTCAAGCAACCTAAATTTATTTTCATCGAGTTAGACAATAGAGCATGTTTCACATCCATAGAGAACTGGTAAAATTATGATTTTGTATATTCTGAATTTTACATTCCTGGAAAGCAAGCAAGATGTCAACAACTTACTGACCAAGTAATATAGCATGCATTTACAAACTGTATTCTTTTCCTAATTTCCAATATAATACTTTTATTACTAGAAAAAATTGTTTCTTAATATTAAAATGCACTAACCCTGTCAAATCATGTTACTCAAAGTAATCTCTGAATGATGATCCTCATTATGTGTTATCTGTGTGATAATATATTTAGGCCCAATCTTACAATGTCACGCTTAAGTCCTCGTAACTTAACCGTTTGTAAAGTCTAACCGTTGGTTAAACTTCGCGTTGTGTTTTACAATACTATTTTGATGTGCGCGTCACGTTATGGATGGGTGCCTTCATTAATTCTTATCATTAAGCTTCTCTGAGCACTAAATTTGTTACAAAGCTTTTGATTGGCTTAATTTGAACTAATAGATTGCAAGTAACTATTTAAATGTCTGTGAAGTTATGGAGTTATTAGGAAAACAGATTAAAGTATAATACATGTATATGTTGTTTATAACACGTCATGTTATTCAAAAATCATATTCATACATATAAGTCTATAATATATAATGCTTTTTCCTATGCAAATAAAGATGGGTATACCTACACTGTTTATTTTAAATAAGGTTGTATTTTAAAGCTATTTTTTAAGCTTCAAAATAATTAAATATCTAAACAGTAGAGTCATAGTCAATTTTAAAACACCCAATTTAATATTCAAATAAAACCACCCTTAATTAACCATTGACATGTACTGGACGAGATAAAGTGAAGAAAAAAACATGTCCCATATATTAGCCATTCAGGCCTACTCATAATATCTTACAAGATGATAAAAACATAGGTAGGCCTACACCTATTGTCAATTACTAACAACTATTGACAACAAGAAATGACCACTCCGAATCGCAAAGTGAAACCATTGGAAAAAATTTACATATTTTTAATAGGAAAGAAGAACCTGTAGGGCTAAGCCAAAATAGTTGTAATTAAAGTCGATACCAGCAATTAAAAACCTCTGTCCCATGTCGTACGACAACTTACAAACTACTTCATAAAAACTTGCCCAAAAGAAAAGTTGGCATCCAAAATTAAACAGCTATATTAAATAGAAGGAATAAATTCGAATAATTATTTTATTATCATCTTGGGGTTAAACTGGGAGTAATTTTTTCTTAAAAAGAAAGAAAAAAAAAATAATAAGTGGTCGGGATTGAACACTGGTCAACTTACTGGTAGGCTGACACCGTACCATCATGTACATGAAGTGCTTGAAAGTTAGAATTATAACACCGTAAATCTGTGATTAGGTAATCATTGATGAAACATCTATTTAATTTGAGGTGGACAATATTAAAACCCAAAAGAATCCATAAATAGCTGTCCAAAGTTTTCAAAAATAATAATGTATCCTCACTTGAAAAATAACAATTGTCATAAAACAATATGGCAGAATGTTTGAAAGTTAATGTGGACGTTAATATTTTAACCAGAAGGTAGATCTCGCGTTAACTTTATGAGCACTTTAGTGAGGATGCTAGCTCTAACCGAACAATGTAAAATCCAAAGTAGTGGTCATTATTGCTTAACTTTATGTTAAGCCCTATCGGATAGAATAAAATGACATTGTAAGGTTGGGCCTTAGTCTTTACAAAGTTAACTCATAAATTTATTTTCTTAATAACATTTAATAAAACTTATGTATTTCTCGCAAAACCCTCCTTGCTACTGCCCAACAAAGTTAAATTATCTGTATATCCTAAGAGCTGCATTGTACTGTTTAATGGCAACCCTTTCCTACTCTGTTGCATTACCCTAATAAAATACTCTAAGGCCATATTAAAAAGTAATGGGGAAAGTTCATCTCCTTGTTTCAACCCATTATTTATTTCAAAAGTGTGAGGTAAGTGACATCCAACAGTAAGTACCCTGCCACGTGTATCAGTCAAACATACCGCAATTAGCTGGAGTTTTTTTGGATATCTCAACTTGACTAAAATTTCATATAATTTGTTTCTTTTAACTGAATCATAGGCCTTTTTAAAATCTATTTACAATTGATGAACCATCATGTTGTATTCCCACTTTTTTCCTAACATTTGCTGGATAGTAAAAATATGATCCAATGTTGATCTATTTTGTTGAAATCTACACTGATGATCCCCATTTATTTCCTCTGCATATGGTGTTATAATATGAAATATGTTATAACATCTTGGTATCAATGAGATACTTATATAGTTATTAAACTCGGTTTTTATCTCCCTTTTTGAAAATGGGTATTATAACACCTTCCTTCCATTCTTGGGGTAATAACTCATGGTTCCAAATAGAACATAGCAGTTTATGAATTTCACCACCCCCCTTTATTAACTCTGCTGGAATACCCTTTAAATACTCTTTCTTTTTGTTTATGAATAAGACAATGGCTCTTTGCAATGCTAAATGTGTCTAAGCTCAATACACTAGTACTTGCTAACCAATGTAATTTTGCTTCCCTTCTCTCCTCTATTAATTTTGAATATTCTTCATCAAACTATGGTTTCTTACTACACTTTGCTGAATTTCTAATATTATTCCTGATAATTTACCACGGTTTCTTTGTATTAATGTTTCCCTCGTCATACTGTGAGCACTCTAGGGCAGCAAACTTATTTAAATTTGATATCTATTCCTACATTCACGACTACTTTACAATACTTAAGCTTTTCAAATAATAAAATATATATAATGACTGAAACATGAATGAAAGCCATTTTGTGTTATTTCTTCTATTTGTATCTATCATTATTTCCTGTACGATACCTTCTTTCATAAATGAAAATTGACATACTATATCTGTACTTTACAAATGAAGAGTTTTATGTGATGTATTTTACTTCAGCGTTTCCCCTGGGTAGAATTTTAAGATAAATGGCAATCCAATCAAATATGAGTGTGACATGTTAGATCATGCATAGGTTTTTTGTAAAAGGTTATACAAGCATATTTCTCATTCTTCCAGGACAAATTACACCACTCGTTACAAGACAAGGATAGTCAGGTATTCTCCTAGAAATACTCTGAACACATTATTTCCATAGCAAAATACACTTGCAACAAAGAAATCCAGATCTTATCCAGGCTTTGGATAGTAGGGCCTACTTAGTTAACACATTGAGATTTAAAAAAAAATGACGGAAACAAAATTAAAACCATTTTAAGAAACCTATAAGGCATGTCCAAAAAGTAAGAGTTCTCGATTTTTCTATTTAAAAAAAAATTGTATTTAAAACAAAATTACAGGATTTTGTTGGTAAATATGTCAGTTATTTCTTCACGTAGTCACCTTCCCGTTATTTGCAGGTTGTGATCTGTGGCACAAGCTTTTTGATGCCCTCCTCAAAGAATTCTCCCGCCATCTCCTTCTTCCAGTTGAGGACCTCGTGTTTCACCTCCTTGTTTGTTGAAAATTTTTTTCCCACCCATGTGAGTCTTCAGGGAGGTGAAAAGTTGAAAATCTGAAGGCGCCAAGTCAGGGGAGTATGCGGGGTGGTTCAAAATGTCCCAACCGAATGAGTCCAAAAGCGCCTTGGTGGTGTTTGCCACGTGCAAGCGGACGTTGTCGTGCAAAAGCGCACTCCCTTCGTCAACATTCCCCTACGTTTGTTTTGAATTGCTCTCTTGAGCTTTTTTAGGGTCTTACAGTATCGTGCTGCATTAATCATCTCCCCCTGAGGCAGAAATTCGATCAACATGATCCCTTTTCGGCCTCAAAACATAGTGGCAATGATTTTTTTGCCCGAAATTGAGGTTTTTAATTTTTTGGCAGATGGGGAACTGGTGTGCTGTTGCTGTGATGACTGTCTTTTGGTCTCAGGAGTGTAATGAGCCACCCAGGTTTCATCTCCAGTCACAATCGAGCTCAGAAAATCCTCACTTTCCAATTCAAATCGCTTAAGGAACTCGCGAGCTCTAGCGACCCAATTAACATTATGCTGCTTTGTCAGTTGTTTTGAGACCCATCTTGCACACAATTTTCGGAATCCCAGCGTTTCTGCAGTTGTTTCATGTAAGAGAGATCTGGAGAGTTGTGGAAACATTGCAGAAATTTCATCCACTGTCAATCGGCGGTTTTCATGAACAGTTTTCTCAATTTTTTGCACCAACTCATCGGTCAAAATGGAAGGTCTTCCACACCTCTGATCGTCATGAACATTCATTCTGCCTTCATTAAACTCAAGACATCACTTAAACACGTTCGTTCGGTTCATAACACCTTCGCCATAAACAGTTTTGATCCGTAAAAATATTTCAGTCAGTGTTTTTCCTTCAACGAGAAGGAACCTGATGACAGCACGCATCTCGCACTTGGCGGGATTTCTTATAGACATATTTCACACAAACGGACACTATAAGAAGGGTTTACATACTAACGAGTACCGCATGTGTTCATTGTGTTCAGAAGAATCCCCACTACCAGTCAGTGTTGTCAACCTTGGGAAAAAAAATTCTCACAGCACGAGAAGGCAACCAGTACTCTTACTTTCTGGACATGCCTGGTATTTACCCAAAAAGCATTAACAAGTCATTGTTTCTGATTTACAATTTATATTAATATTTTATTTTTGCATCATAATTCTATAACATTAACTTCATGAACTAATCGTTTTAATATATTTAATTATTATGATTTAATAATCAATTATTTATGTTAGAATATATTTAATCTTTTAGTAAAGATTAACTTCATCACGGTGCAAAAATATGACTACATGGTGCTTAAGTTTAATTTTAAATATTTTTCAACTTGTGCTTGGATTGAGAATAATGCAAGTTATGAACATATTATTTAAGATTGAGAATATAAAATTTAATATTCAAATATACTGATACTGTATATAATTTATATTAACACAACCTTTCCAGATCCTGTGTGTACACATACAACTTTTCTGATTAAAATTATTAAGGTGTTAAATAATTTTAAAATGGTAGGTATCTTATGTGGCGAGTATAAATGTAAAATATATACACATTATATGCTTCCTGTTATTAATTTCAATATTTTATGCATACATGTTTATAGATAAATAGAAGTTATAGTTGAAATAAGTTCGGTAAAAAATAGATTTAGTTAAAATGTAGTACATGAACAAAGAAAGAGTGACTGTGGGTGTGTTATGGCTGATGACTGTATAGCTGCTTGTCTTGTAGATGAATTTGTTAATGTTATGAACATTAAAAGATCTTGAGACAGGTCAGGAAGTAAAGGAGTGGAGTATTGGTATAAGTCACACACTCACTTTCCAAGTTTGGAGTGAGACCAAGAAACTATTGTTTCATATCAACTAAGAATCACCATGGAAAGAATGAAAAATGCTGAAGAGAAACATGTTTGAAACTTTAAAATTAAAAGGGAAACAAAGACTTAGTAAAATATAGTCAACTACTAAACTGTAGTTTCTTGTTTAGATTGTTAAACACTGATAACAACTTGAGCAAATTAATACTAAATTACTTGTAGATGCCTTTATTTAAATAAGTCCAGGCTCCCCATGCAGTTCACAAACTTTCCTGATTAATGATGTAAGTATGCATTTCAATTTACAAGTTAGTTAAAATGATTGTATTTTATTACAACATTAGTTATCATGTAGTCAATTTGTTTTGAACAGAATCATTTTAATCATGGAAATCTTTGTCCTATAACAATGTTTAAGTCATATGATGTTAAATATAAATAATCTCAAAATAATCTAAGCTTAAATCAAGTATTTTGATAGAATACTGTCATATTTTAAAATATATTAAAATATTACTCATATTATACTGTTTTATTGCTTGATCTAAAGGGTTCTTGACACTAGAAACAGGCCTGGATTTGCACCTTTTTACACCCTAGTCCAAAGTTCATGGCTGCGCACCCCCCACCACCCATTTATACATATATATAAATATTAAATTTATTCAAAATCTTTCAAAATCTATCATAACTCAACAGGTTCATGTTAAATATTAATAGCTTTTCTTTATTCTGTAAGATTTAATTTTTAACATACAGTCAATTATGATGGGCTCACGATCAACTTGATGTAACTTAACATAAAGTTCTCCTCGTGTTTTTATATGGAAGTGATCACGATGCAGTGAACTCTACTTCACTTGCAGTTCACTTAACTAAATAGATGCCCTGGGAGGTCTTTCATGTTATTTGAATGTTACATAAAGGGTATCACGTGATATAGCCAGCCAATCATTATGAGCAGTGTCTACAGGGCTATTTAGTAGTTCATTTATTGGTTTTATGACCAAAGTATACTCTTTAGCTTCAGTTTTAGTAATTGGACATTGAAGTAAAAATACATACTCTAGAATGCAGATGTTTGGCTCAAGTTGTTACGTTAAGTGAACCTTAAGTGAATGCTACATTAAGTTAAAGCCAAGTTGATCGTGATCCCAGCATAAGTACGTGTTTAGCATTAAAATTACTTATGTTAAAAGTTAAAGGAAAATAAACTAGCTAACGTTCTGTTACACTATTTTCTGATTTGTATATAAAATAATAATTAAGGATATTATGGTAAATTATAATAACATAAGAGAGTTGATATTTGAAAAGGCTATAATTTTAAAGAAACATAATATTATGCATTATTTAAGTCCATACAACTGTAAAATTAGAAAAAAATACAGAAAATCAAGAATATTTTGAATACAAAGTTTTCTTAACACAGTTTTCTAAGATTCTAAAACTCCTTTCTTCCTTCTTTGGACCAAGCAAACACTTCAATGGTGCCGTTAAAATCAACACTGTGAGCCAAATCTGCCTCAATGCTGAGAAGCACCAGAGAGTTAAATTTGTTTTGCTGCAGTGTCGATCTGTGGATTTTTTATCCTTCTCAGTCAAGAAAAGAACTTCTCAGCTGATGCTTTTGTAACAGGTGTGCAAACATAGGATATCCACATTTGGATAGATTGCTAGCAGGTAATTTTCCCTTAGCCATTTGCAATGTGATACTGGCCTACTATCTTCAACCTTGCTGGTCAGAAGATGCGATTTGAGGTGAAGTAGCCCTTCACTAACTGTTGGTTCTAAGTATTCCTTAAAGGTTTGAGAAGTTTCCTCCCCTCGTCTTCAAGTACTGCAGAGTTCAAAGTCAACATGTTTGTGATGGCAGCAAATCAATCTGAGAAATCTTTATATGGAACCATTCTTTTTTTTAAATTTCTTCTTTCATCTTGTCAACAATTGAGATAAATTTGTTCACTCTGAAATAGTATCGCCCAGAAAGACATACCCTGCCCTTGTGGGTCTCGTCCGCTTGAAGTTTTCTGACAGTCCGCCATCTCTCATCTTGCTTGTATGTTTTATTTTTAGAAACTTTTAGATATTTTTCTTCATACAAATCAAACTTCTCCCGAAGCTCATTGAAGAACTTAATGAATGACTTGAAAACTTTGACTACTGCCAAGACATCTACATCAACGATCTGCGTATATTTATTCGCTTTGTACAGTCTGAGAAGGACAGTTCCCTAAAATTGTGCCTCTCTCTCCGTTTTCCAAACAACCAACTACTCGATCTGCGCCCTAGACCATGGCCTAGGTTGGCCTAATGGGAAATCCGGGCCTGTCTGGAAAGCAAGAGACAGCAAAATCTCTCTCAATAAAAATTAGAACTGTTTGAAATGTATATGAACCAAAGATCGGTAGTATTGAATATTTAGTTCTGAACCTGTATTGTAGACTTTAATAGGTGTTTTTTTAGTAGTCTCATACTACCCATTCGGGTTATACGCCTATGTACTAACTACACTAATGGGTTAGGGATTGGGAAGGTTTTTTAATTTAGAGGAAGTACACCCACATTTGCATGGAGGGAAAGTGGAAAAACCACCATCAGTGCATCTGACTGGGATTGAACTCCAATATCCCCATCTTCGGCAGTCTAGTCTCATAATGGGTGTTGTTTACAAATAAGTTAGAAGAATGAGGGTGAGTTTTTAGGAAATAAACCAGCCAGTTAATAAAGCTACAGTAGTCTTTGGTGCTGACGGCTTTGAAAAGTTACCAAACCAAATTATGTATCCCTAAGCTGAACCATATGAATTGCAAAGACATGTGTTTAGTAGCTGTCATTTCTGACAGTCAAAATTTAGATAATACCTAAATGTTGACTGTCAGAAGTCAGCTGTGAGCTGTCAGTCAGCACCAAACAAGCCACGGGGCTACTGTAATTATGATAATAATGTAATGTGAGGAAAATGGACTAGAATCAGTGGGTAAGTTCATTACATCAAAATCAAACCATTCTATCAGTAAACTAATTTAACCCATCTGACGTAAGTTGCACAGCAAGAACAACTAGGCCCCAGGTCACGTTTATTCCCCAAAACCTCCCTACTATAAGGCAATCTAAGCTACATATAGCTTCAAGTCCCGAGCACCCTCGTGTGGGCTCTGATAACACCCTCAGAGGTTATAATTTAGGACTCAGCCCCAATGATCTCAGCGATTCTGAGTGGGAAACCATTTAGGGGTAAAAAAAAACACAGCACATAGCTGTGATTTTAACGACGAATTTCCTGTCACCTTTAAACCCCACTAGACTAAACCAACATCTTTGTCCAAGTGTCCACCGGTGTAGGTCCAGAGCATTTTGGTTAGTATTTTGAGGAAGATAATGGTCACACTGTTTATCAGGGTATAGCCCTTTTGAGGTTTTATAGAAAATAAATGCTGAAAAACCAAGTGTGAAAATTCTACAAGATTTATCTTTTTTTAATCATCTTCTATGGGCTGAATTATAAACATAGCATTTACAAATGAAGGGTGAATGCAGGTTAAGCACGTAGAAAATATTTGAACCCGGAATATCTATAGATTGCATTCTTAAGGCAACATCTATTGAAAGAATCGACAGTCAAATTTATTTATGATTTCCCGATTCTTACCTTGGTAAATTGCACCCAACTTGACCCGACTTAACTATCATCTAGCTTTGACTCTATCTTGTTTGGACCAAACATGACTGCTTATAGGATGACACACACACACACAGACAGATACCCCCTTCCCTTGCACTTGGGTCTAGCATACTCTATTTATGGGATTGAAGAAATGATTTATTAAAAACAAAATTTTAAGAATCATAACTGTCAAACCTTTGATCTTTAACCTCAAAGAATTCAAGTGTCTGTAAAAATATACAAATATCCAATAGCCCTTTTTGTACTTTAGTGAGGTTCAATAAAGTGAACAAAAGAGAACTGGAAGGGATGGAACAGTGTTACAACATGCTAAAAATACATAGCCATACACACACTTCTCTCTTACATGACTTTGAGACATTTTGGTTGTCTTGGCACTAGTTTTTGTACACGTATTTCAAAAAAGTCTACTACCAGTGATTTGAGCCATTGATTCAAGATATTTTTCAGTTTCTAGTCTTCTGAAAAACGGTGGAAAAACAGCATCTGTTTCATGTGCATAAACAAGTGAAAGTCTCATGGATTGAGGTCTGGGCTGCACAGTTCCCACCCAACTTCCGACTCTTAACAGTTTGAGATGCAGTGTAGACTCAAGAATTGTCGTGCAAAAGAATAATGCCCAATGAAAACATTCCACATCTTTTGTTCAGTATCGTGCGTGTACACAGTTTTAAGGTTTCACAATATCCCGCAGCATTTATGGTTATTCCATGTTCAAGAAAATCAACAAGCAAAAAAATAGTGGCCATGATTTTTTGATGGAGCATTCATGTTTGACCATTTTCGCCCCAGAGGATGTTGAATGCCACCACTGCATCAAATGTTGTTTAGTTTCAACATTCGTGTACGAAATCCAAGTCTCATAACTAGTCACAATATGGGGGAGAAAGTTCATATTCTTCATTTTCAAAACTCTGCAAAAACACTTGAGCTGCTTTCATACGTTTCTGTTTGTGTGCTTCAGTCATCATTTTGGGGATCCATGTGGCACACAGCTTCTTATAGGTTATTTTTTCCGTCACAATTTTATGAATGAGTGACTGTGAAACCTTTTGAAATTCAAAATAAAGTTCTATAATGAAACGGCAATTTTCACAAATCTGTGTGTTCCCCTGTTACACCAATCTGTCATTCAATAAACTTGGTCGGCCACTGCGCTCTTCATCCTATAAATTGGTCAACCTTATTTTTAGATATATTGACCCACTGTTTCACCTTACTGTCTGCCGTCATATCAGGCCCATAAACTTTACAAATCCAAAGGTAAAGTGTTACAGCGCTAAGGTTTTCCGCTAACAAAATCAGACACCACGAACTTCAAAACTGGTGGGATTATTAATGATAGCACTCATTTTAGATTATCATCACAGAACACCAGACAATAATGTAAAGGAAGTATTGTGGTTAAGAAAAAGCTGATGGACCACTCTATCATACTAGACATGGGCGACCCCACCCACATTTCTTATTTGGCGGTAATATCTTAACGGACCTTACTTTTTGGATGAGCCTCATATTTAGGTTAACTCTAATAAACAATAAAAAGTAGAAGATTTAAATCAAATTTGTAATTAAATTAAATTTAAATCAGAGAATCGAACCTAGGACCTTTGGCTTAGTATGCCGATGCTATACCACTGAGTTATCAAGATCCGTCCCATGCTCAGGGTCATTCTTGACAAATTACAAGGCATGTAGGTTTTTATATACAATCCAATACTATATAAGTCGCTAAAAATCTTATTGTTTGAAGTGTCTTAAAAGAACATTTATAGCTACTATTTTAACCTGTACAATTGGTTTCTTATAGTTTTTAACCAAATTATTTCATTCAGGTCTAGATTGCTCAAAATCATAATACATTTATAGATACTATTTTAATCTGTACAATTGGTTTCTTATGGTTTTTAACCAAATTATTTCATTCAGGTCTAGATTGCTCAAAATCATAATAAAGTGATTTATAGCAAAGGTGTATTTTATTAAGTTGTATCAAGGTGATGTAATGTCAGAATATTTTATATCAAACTTCCAGAGCCTTTTAAAGTGAGTTTTATGGGGCCAGCTAATGTTTTCCATCAACATTAAATGACCACGAATAAATGAATTAGGGACATGCCTTTAGAAGCATTAATGTTCTCTATATTAGGTATTTGTCAACTCTTATATTCATAAAATGAAATCTTTTGTTTGCCCTTTTCTGCCCTGATGTAAACTAACACCCTCCCTCCAACCCCCTCGCATACATAACTAAAATCTAAGAACACAGCTTTAGGAAAAGTTTATTTTAAAGTTGCGATAAGAACAAAATAAAATTATTATTAAGGTTAAATTTCATAAAAGAGATTAAATTTGTATAATATAGTGTGTATAAAGATTTGGGTGAGTATAATATGTTGTGCTTTTGGAAACTAGGCTTCATATATATATATGCCAGAGACAGCAAGCATAAACCTGAATGGGGAGAACCTGGAACAAATCAAGTACCTAGGTAGAAGAACAACCAAAGATGGTAGAAGCTGTCAAGAGGTAAAATGTAAAATTGCACAAGCAAAAGGAGTGTTTAGTAAAAATAAAAAACCGTTGACATCATACAATACTAGTTTAGAAGTCATTAAACAATATGTAAAAAGAATAAAATAGCCAAAGATATTATTTATGCTTTTAGTGAGGATTACTCCATCTAGATATCATATTCTGAAAAGTGAAAAATGACACCTGGGCACGGGAATCGAACCTGGGACTCTTGGATTAGTACGCCAATGCTCTGACCACTGAGCTATCCGGGAATCGTCCTGTGCCCAGGGTCATTCTTCACTCATATTTTAAGGCAGAGTCTAATATGAATGTGCGGAAATCGTTGGCCACCAAATGTGTGGTTTTATTAAGATCACAAGCTATCAGACAACGCAGCCCCCTTCGACTCGGTAGTTGCCTTAATGCTACGATGTGTCTGATAGCTCATGATCTTAATAAAATCACACATTTGTAGCCGACGATTTCCACACGTCCATCATAGACTCTGCCTTAAAATATGAGGGAAGAATTACCCTGGGCACAGGACGATTCCTGGATAGCTCCGTGGTCAGAGCATTGGTGTACTAAGTCAAAGGTCCCGGGCTCGATTCCTATGTCCAGGTGTCATTTTTCAATTTTCAGCTTATAATATGTAAAAAGTTTGTTTGTATTGTTGCTCTTTATGGCTCAGAGATTTGGACAATAAGGGAACCAGAAAAGAAAAAGCTGGGAGCATTTAAAGAATATTAAAGATCTCATGGACAGACATACTTACAAATGCACAAGTTTTTAAAAGGATCAAAGAGATCGATGTATTGGACATCTGTATACAGTGTCTACCCATGGTAAATACCATATAAATGGAAAACACCTGAAAGGAAAGGAATGCAAGGGGATGACCAAGACACCAGTACATCAACCAGTCAATCCGAGATATAAATAATAACTCCAACTTAAAAATAATTGCAGTGGAGAGGGATAAATGGAGTGAGAAAGTGCTGCTGCCAACTAATCTACAGATTGAGCACTAGAAGAAAATAGTTTAATTATAAGATTATATTTAAATAAATATTTGCAGTTGCTTTTCAATATAAAACAGCATTAGTAATAATTGTTTATGTATTTAAATTTACATTTAAACTGTCTTATTTTTAACATAAATAATAACATTTTACATTATTTTAAAAAAATATTATATTTTTTATATTCTCAATAACACATTCACAATTCACCAAATTCATAAAAAAAACCATGAATAAAATATTTGAGTAATATCAAGTAAATGTTCAAAACAAATAAGTGTACATTTTAAAAACTTTTTAGCAAAAATCCCTTACAATTTTAATAAAAAGGTAAAAAAAACAATATAAAACATAAATAAAATGTTAATTTACAAGTAGAAAGAAGTGATTGTGTGGATTATCTAATGTTGTTTCCTCAACACATCAAAATAAAATGGATTTAAGATTAAAGCAAAAGTCTTACAACAGTTGAGCCCATTTCTAACAAATTTATTTTTTTAATGGAGTCCTATTAAAATATTGTAACCTAAATGTTAAAATATTCTTTTGAATTATTTTTTTTGAGGGGGGGAGGGGGGGGGCACTAAATTTGGATGGAATAAAAATACTTCAAACTGTGACCTTAAAATAACACATGATTTAAATTTTGTTTCAGGAGTTTGAAACCACATTTTTTTTGTAGATTTATTTAGCTTAATTGCAATTAAGCATCTTTTGGTAAAACGTGTAAAGAATTATATCACTGAACCTAATAAAAAAGGACTAATTCTTTATACTCAACATTTAGTGTATATTTTAAAACTATAGATGCACATATAAATATTTGATATCGTCCTCTTAGGGCACGATTTTAATTCATCCCCATGCCATATCCGCTTATATTTTGCCAAACAAAGTGACCAGCTCCTTGTATATTCCTTTATTAAAAGGTGTTTTTCCCTTCAGAATAACCTATAATATTGTTGAGAGACAAGAAGCAATCAGAATATTATCAGACTGTACATAAACTTTACAATATACAGAACACAACAAAGTTACTGCCAAGATGTATTGAAAGTCATAGAATCCTGGATCAATCTGTGAACAAACTCAATGAGGAACAGTCCGGTTGCATCCGGAACGTCACCAGAGGGTGAAGGTGAGAATAGGACCTCTGCACGGCCTAAAAACTAATAGCACTTGAGTCTACTTATCTGTAAACAAATATAAAACTGTTAGTTACATTTTGTAACATAATTAACTCTAGAATAGAGAAACTATTGTCCTTTACTAAGTGGACACTCGAATGGGTTTTGTTGCGTTATCATAGGTTAAAAGGTGGCGCGATAGTGTTCTCAGGACCACACTATCGGCTCATTAAGCATTCACTAACATTCTTGCATACTGCCCTTAGAGCACCACAAGTATGGCTAGAAACCAAACAAAAGACGACACCTACCTAGACTCTAATGGAATGGGCCAATTTCATATGTGAAATGTGCCCATTTCATTGGAGTATAGGGATGGTATGCAAGAATGTTAGTGAAAGCTTAGTGGACCAATAGTGTGGGCCCAAGCACTATCGGTCCACCTTTTAAACTATGATGATGCAAGCAAACACATGCTAGTGTCCACTTACCATCCACTTGGTCAAGTTCTTCTATACGGCCCTAGGTAGGTGTCATCTTGTGTTTGGTTTCGAGGCACACTAAGTCTGATAATGAATCTGGCCTTATGATATGCTATCAAGCAGCTAGGAGGCCACACATGTATTATGTAATGCACTTGAGGGAGG
>CABEEJ010003403.1:29418-61728 GCA_901482245.1 Timema douglasi | reverse complement strand
TCTAAAAAACATGTGAAATAAACAGATTAGGCCTCTATATCCTTTAATCAACTTTAATCATCCCTAAAAGATATTTTATTGTATTAAGATAGCAAAAATAAAAATACAAACGGATATTTTTAATAAAGACTAAAACAACATGCTTAACAATTAAACATACATTGGAAATAGTGAACTCAATAATGATTAAGTATGTTTTATTATTATTTTCTTTTATATCCATTATCAATTTTTCGTAGAAAACAAATATATTCGATTTGTGCGATATATCGATTTCTGAGAATACATTCTGTTTAAAACACGAACATATTTTCGACTACAATATGTTCATTCCCATTTTATAAGGCAGGACTACGTTTGAATATTTCTACAATTACTTCAATAACATAATTATTTTTAAAAAATTAATAAAAACTAAGTTAAAATCAATTTAAAAATAAACAATGGATAAGCAAGTCGTTATTTGATTCTTAAAACTCGAGAGCTCTAAGTGATCAGATTACCTGAATCGATTTTAAACAAACAATCGATATATGATACGTAGGTTGATAGGGATAAATATGGTTTTATCGCTGTTTGACTGTTGACAGTATTTATTTTTCATGAAACCCAACAAAATATCTAACTTAAGGATTGTATGCAATAAATTGGGGTTCTTTACATAGTTGTAGATAATTAAAACCAGTTGGGTAGTAAGAATTAACAGTATCTTTATTTTAATCATCACTCGGGTGAGTAAACATATACGTCATGGTGAATGACTTTATATCGTGTGCAATGGCGGCTGACTTTGTATCATCCGTAATGAGTTATTATTTCTGTTAAAAAAAAGGCCATGATTTGTTTAATTTATTTCGAGTTTATTTCTAATTGTAATTTTAATTTTCAGTTTTTGAAGAGTTTTAATGTGGTCATTAAAATATTTACAAGATTGTTTGTGAGGTGAAAGTTTTAGAAGTGAGCATGTGCCGAAACTGTAGATTTTATTAATGTTTATCTCTTTTGTCCGATAAAATAAATATTACAGATTAAGTTGTGCTTTTAAAGTAGACCTAAGTAATTTTTGAACTCAACATATTATGCTTTGTTTATTAGGTGAAAGATTCGATCACCGAATACAGTAAAACACTGAATCCTCGAATCTCGAATACTTGTCAGGATTTGGTGGATTCAAGGATTCGAAGATTCGAGTGGCCCATCTCTAGTTTTTATGTATAAACTTAAGCTTTTTCACACTTTTAAAAATCATGTCTTTTGTAAATAAAAATAAATCTCTTTGACTAGAAATTGCATCCTTTATTCAAAATCCTATTTATTTTAGAATTTAAAGATCCAACATGAAAATTACTAGTCTAATAAAAAAAAAACAGCCCATTCTAAAATTGCATGAGGAAAAGGTGCTTTTTTTATAGTTGAAACTGCTGGAAGAGTTAAATAACTTAGGGGGGGGTTCCGAAGCATTATGGAGCGTGATATGAGGGAGGTCAAAAAAGGCCTAAAATTGTGTGACAATACATGTATGGTCCCTAAGGTAACTTAGAGAAATTCACATCTAAGTGTTTCTAAGATATCATCCTCAAAGTGAGCAACTTAAAGTAAGAAATAGATAATGGTTATTTACCCTGAGCACACTTTTCAGCCATGTCATCTTGAGCTCCAGTTGGGGATAACCAAACTATACATTTGTTTATAATAATTTGAACACGGGCACTAGATGGAAAAAAACAGCAAAATAAATAGATATCATTGCACCTGCCTGTTTTCCTAGAGGTCAGTGTTTGTACTTTATGGAGAATTTGAAACTCAGTGACAAATGATGAAATTCCACTCACACTTTGAAAGGTTACTAAACAAATACAGATGGGCTTATGTATTTTGTTAGAAGTGAGCTCAACTATATATTATCAAATATACTAACAATATACTAAAGATAAGACAGACAGTACAAAAGAAGTTAAAAACATTGAATTGAAATATAAATAAATAAGGATGATGGTAGCAATACATCTCAAAGTCAAAACCCATCATAAGTACATCTGCTACTGAACACAATGTAACTTGTAAACAGCTTGCTCAAATTTAATTTCACATATTTAATTCCTATTGAATTATTGAACTTTTCCCTCAAAACATTAACAAATGCAAAATATATTGTTAGCTCATAAACAAATACAATGGTTACTCTTTTGATTGAAAATTGATATAGCACAAATATTATTTGAGTGGGCTTACCCCCTACTGGCATAATTAATAGGTTAAAATACATTATTTTTCTCAGGATGGGTATTGAAAATTATCTGAAGCAAAAGGTGTGGTGAAGGTCCAAGTATTTCTGTGCTTTGACCTCTCTCTCCCACTCGGTGGAAGAGAGAGAAAAATAGTAAGCAACATGAAACCTCCACACATAATACAATATGAGATAAGGGGTTGACAGAGCAGTAAGTCCATCTTATATTGTGTAAATGCACATTAACATAATATTTTTCACCTGACAATTGTCAGACCGAGAAGAAAGTGTAAGCTTCAAATGAACTTTGTAGCTATTGCTTATGAAGCATGTAAATGTAAATCTATGGTCATGTTTAATCTGGGTTTATTTTCATGCATAGCACATAGTAGTGATTTAACTTTAACTTTGTGTGTATTATACATGGACAAGAGCATAGACAGCCAATGAGAATGTGAGAAGCTTCAGCCAATTAAACACCAGTATATAAGCAGACCGGAATTAGCTTCTGTGTTACGTATTTGAAATGCAATTTAATTGCTACTAGCAACATTTTTTGGTTTTATCATCAATTACTATGATTGCATGATTGAAAACAAAGGGCGAATACTATATTTTATGTTTTGTTACTGAGCAGCAGGTCTACATAATTTTAATTACAATGAAATACGAACAAAATAAAAATCAAATTTTATATATGCAAAACTTAATTAGGTTACTCTCAAGTTTAAATTAACAATTTTTGAGTGAAACATTTAGTGAAGTATTTTTAGAGATCTTGTCTAGTACTGCAAAGAGGTTAGGACAATTTTTATTAGTAAAAGACAATCAATTTAAGTTTGATTTTAAACATTACATTATAAACCGTTGTATTTTTCTTACAAATTGTGCGATGTGGTTTGTAGGTTTTTTAAATTTTGTTTGTTGGCACTGCATCTTGACTACCCATTCAGATAATATTCATATGTATTAATTATGCTAATGTGATAGGGATGAGGAGTATTAATTTAGAGGAAGTGCTCCTGCACAGGCATGGAGGGAGAGTGGAAAACTAGGCAAAACCACCCTCAAAATACTCGACAGGGATTCAAATACCGATCTCCCCATCATCCTTAGACCATGCAGCCAGCAAAGTAGTTATTTGACAACTTTAAGTCATCAAAATCCAGGCCCTGATTTTGATTTGAGATCACATTTGTGATTGTTTACTGGTTTTAGCAGGTTACATTCACTTTTAACAGGAGAATAGTACCCACTTTGGTGGCTGCGTGGTCCAACACACTACTCTTGCAGTAGACTAGACAGCCAGTGACGGGGAGACCAAGGTTAAAATATTGGTAAGGTGTACAGAGGGAGGTTTTTACACTCTCCTCCAAGCAAATGCGGGTACACTTCCTCTAAATATACACTTATTAATCCCTAAGATTACTAATATAATTAGCACATAATTTGAAGAGTAGTAAAACATAGTGAGAGAAAAAATATATGTTATCTCTTCAATTTAAAGCTATACACTAGCACCTGAGGGAATGAACTACTTTTAATTAATGTGACAGGTCTAAGCAATGAGAGGTATTGTCTTTGTTTTATTATGTGTGGCTATTTGACTACAATTTTAATGATAGCCCCTTTCAGAAAATTCATCAGAGAGGTGGTTTTTTTAGCCACTATTGGGAGTTTAGTTATTATTGTTTAAGGCAGAGGTGTGAAACATGTGGTCCTTGTGTCAAAGTTGCAGACAAATGAATTTGGACTGTACAGTTACTACAATGACAATGTGAACTTTATTTTAGTCATTTGGATGTTGGATTGATAATACTATACTCATGTAATAGGTGTTAAGACTTTACATATGGCTAAAACGAACAATTGTTACCAGCTGATAACAAGCTGGTCTAGTCCTAGCTACCGTTTCAGTTTGCTGCTAAACATCTCGTTCCCATCAAAAGATATTTGGGTTGAAACTAGGGCAGGGCCAATGCTGATAACCAATTCAATATATCGGCTGATATTGACACAATCAGACAAGGGTAGTCGGTTTTTTATCATACAGATTAGTTTGCCAATAATTCGAATATATAGATATATTTTAAATTCTCAAGTTATGAAAATATAATTCATAGTTCAAACAGATATATTTAAATACTGTGTCTTGCATGTAAACATAAGTTCTTTAGCTATGCGTTAGATATTTTATTTTATAATAAACAGCAAAACCTATGGGTGAAGTATTAGTATTTTGAAACAAACTAGAACTTTTTTAAAAGCCGTTATAGAAGCAGGCCCACCAAATACTCAAACCGGGCCCTGTATCAGGGGCAGAGTTCGGGCGCTGCTCACTTTGTTTTACTTGACTCAAATGGCGGCAAAACCTTATTTGTCTATGTCTACATTAACTTAGCAAATAGAAAGGGGTTTTGAGGAGATTTTATCCCAAAGATAAAGGGCGAAGCTTGGGAACCCTAGGTTAATGTTTGAAAGTAGGAATTTCACAGAAGATATTTGGGATGGCCCTCATCTGAATAATATTTTTGAAAATTGGATGCCTCTAGAAGCTATTTGGAGTTAGATAGATACCAGGCCATTTTCATCTTAATATTTGATAATACCAAAGAGTGAAATAAATATATAGGGGGCAAGTTTATTCCAATCAGGAGGAGGGGGAGGGACACAAATTATTTCTCAAGGCGGAAAAACCCCTCACCCAAAACCCATCTAGCCCCTGTTATGCCACAACTGCTTGACTAAAATTAGTACTTATTTTAAAAAATCATTTGTCACTTTTAGCAAACAAAAACAATGTATGCAAATTAACTCGTAATTTAACTCTGGAAATGTTATACTCACAATAATCATACTTAAATTTAAATTGAATCATCAGATCTTCATGTGCAAAACTTAATTTAAGTACAAATTAATAGTCTCTGTGAAACTTCCGAACCCTTTGAAATGAAGGACAAGAATGTACTGAGCATGCACAGTTTTTAGTACTTGTATGGAAAGCCAGTTTATTGTTTATCATTCATGTTTTATTATTATTATTTAACTTGTTAATCTGTATCTTAGGCCCAGGCCCCTAGAAGTCCTAGGCCTGGTGCCAAAAGTCNCCTTGTGGTGAGCCTGCACAGAGGGGTGTTTTCTATCAAGAACCAGGAAGCTAATACAAAGGGTAACATACCTAGAGATCACTATATGAGTTTGATCAATTTATTATAACAAGAGTTTGGTGGTAGATTTAGATAGTTCTCGTCACATTGAAATAAAAGCCTTCATCCTTGTCAAAATTATGTTTATTAAATGTGTGTGTATGAATAGTAAGTACTCAACCCAACGGTTGGTTGGTTACTCAACAGTTCCATCATCAGCTGTAAAGCCTAAGCTTCAATGAAGAGGCATACTAAGGAAATGAGGAGTAAGGTAGTTTCCCGTTGCTATCCTCATTTATAATAAACAATTAGATAGTTATAATGTAATATTGTGGAGCACTACCTTTTACTAGCTGATCAGTTATCTGGATATTTACACTATTTAGTTGATATATCATTTAGCGGAAATGCACCCGCACTTGCCTGGAGGTAAAGTTGTAGACCATTCTGGAAAAGCCATCCTTCATACACCTGAATAGAATTCAAACCCTAATCTATCAATCATCAATGATCCAGTGTGTAATAAGAGACCATTAAACCATGCACCCACCAAATTGGGTTAGAATGTATTCAACTTACATGATGTAATTTGGGTAATGCATTGATGGAGTATACAAATAATTTAATAATCTTTGTATTTTTAATTGTGTCATGTACCTACTAGGAATGAAACATGTAATAAACTTTGTTTACCTCAAATTAACATTAAAAACATTATGGATGGTATAAATGATCTCTTTGTTGCAAAAAACGATGTGCAATGGTTATTTATTTCTATGAATAAACATAAGTGTTTTATATATTCTAGACCAAACTCTTTATGTAGCCTTCAAATGTTTTCAGTCATTTAAATTATGCTCTCCTTTAATTAATTGTTGTGTTATGATGCACTTAATAACATTATATTTCCCTGTTTTTTCATATATTTGTGTATAATAATAAATTAAGTAGTAGTTGCCACAGTAAAATTAATTTTTGTTTCTATGCATCTGTTCTCTGTAGTAATATGAAATTGAGTTTTGAACAGTTAATACTACATAAAATTTTTTATTAAACATAGTTTTAAGTTTGTTATCTTAGGGGTTTTCAAGCTCAGCTATTTTCAATTGAATCGAACTAAAGTGATCTTAGATATCTGCCAAATATCAAGTCAGTGCCGTCTATCTTTTTCGCTTCTACAATTAGTTTACTCATTGGCTGGCCTTGATAACGTACCAACGGCCATCCACACTACCTTCCTTGTTGAGTTATCTCTTGTTTCCCATACAAGTAGTAATGGTGTGCAAAGCTTCGAAAAGTTTAAGTCGAGGTCAAATTTCCTTCAACATCTGCAATAACATTCGCATATTCGAAAAATTTCGAAGTTATAATAAAACTTCAATAAATTATTAAAGATTTAATTTTATCTTGCTAAATATTACATTTTTCAATATTTGATAATTTTAAAACCATTACTAAACATAATTTTAACAGTGATTAGTAATTTAACTAACACAACGTAAGCATGGATCAAAAACGGGTAAGTAAATGTTAATACATTATATTCACTCCCACCAACATAATTTTGTAAAAAGTAAAAATACCTATAAAAAATTAACACCATGGTCACTGGTATAAAGCAGAGAAAGTGCTTTAGTTGTGCTCTCATCACAGCTCGAGTCTAATGTTTGTTCCTTAATATTCTATCTTTTTGGAATTATCTGTGACAAATTTACAAGTGCATTTCGACACATAAGTTTTTCATAGCTTCTTCACATTTTCTTTATTAATCGAAATTGCTGATACGGGAAGTAGGAAATGAAAACCGGATTAAATTTATAATTATTATCAAAGAAATGCAGATAAAAAGACCTGCATGTGTAAAGTTTGCAAAATAATATTATAAACTCCACGATGTGAGTAAAAATTAAAACTTAATTGATAAGTTACTAAGCTTATCAGCAAACCTGTGTGCATTAATTATTAATATAGTGCTTAGGTAACAAATAAGGACATTTTCCTGGCTCTTGTTATTGACAAGATCTAGAAAAATAATTAATTTTAAAATTAAAAGTAGCACGTTTCAAGATTCGTTTCACATTTAAAAAGTGGCCTTCGCACACCCCTAACAAGTAGAGAGAAGCATAAACAATTAGTTGTCCATCAGCAGACAAGCCCAAATCTGAGCTTTAATTGAAGACTTATGCTCAAGGTTGAAATTTGATTACTTTCAGATCCCTAATGGTCATTTTTAAAGTAATGTTATTTTGATTTTGTTACAAAGTATATTTAAAGTGTGTCATAATGTTTCAAAATCACTATAGTTCATTTCTGTTCTTTTATTTAAATGTCTTTTATTTGGTTTTAAATAGTTCCTTTTGGTAACTGGCAAATGATACCAGAATAAATGTTCAATTTTAGTTAGTAAGACCAATATTGAGATGTTAGCATATCAGTACAAGCATGATTGTGCAAACTGTTTACAAGACCATCAAGCAATCATAAATGAACCAACAAAATATAAAATAGGTACCAATAAATGTAATACAGTTCCCACAGGATTTATCAATGTTCAGCAAAGTTCAATTAACAAGAATATCAATAGTCAAGGCTAATATTCTCATTTTAACAAAATCATTACTACAATAACATCAAGAATATTAAAATGAAACCAAAATAATTACATCTATAAAACCAAAAAATACCTGTTGCTCCAACTAAATTAACAATAAAAATTAAAATGAGAATACAGAAATTAATAAAACTTCATTATAAGCAAACTTTAATTTCTCATTAAATAATATTTATGTATTGCACTCCATAAATAAAATATTTGAGATGTTTTGTCAGATCAAACCCCTGCTGGGCACCAAGTCATTTCATTCAAACATTAGCAATTTAATTACCAACATAAAAATATATTTTTATATCAAATTAGAGCTGTTTAAAGTCCAAATAACTGTCATCAAGTCGATTAATTCATGTTTAACACAGAAATAGTGAACATATACAACAAAGATCAAGTGTTTCAAGCTTTATAGGATTAACTTCCAGTAAAGTGACCAATTGATAATTAACAATCAGACAAATTATTAAATCCTGAATATGAAGAAAAGGAGTCATATGAATACTATCAGCAAGACCCAAAATACACAGGTATAAACACAGACTGTGCTTAAAATTTAGTATCACAATTTACTAATAGAAATAAAAAGCAACAGCCACTCAATTAAGGTAGGTTTCTTTGCATACAAGTTTTATGTATATGTTTTATGACAGATATAAAAATTGTATCGACATCAAAGTCAGACCTCTATAATGACGACGACACATTGCAAATGAAATGAAATGGGATGTTGCCTCCACTGAAAAAGAGGTCTAGTTACATAACAGAGACCTCATAAACACAATTTATTGAGCATTAGCAGATGTTACAGCACAAGATCCCCAGTAAAACTCAAATAATACATCACTACATTAAAAATGGTCAATAAATATTATTTGCTTTATTATGTGTGATTGTGACATGTAAAAACAAAATTTAGTTAGATTGTTTAAGTACATATTGATGCAGTCAGCTGCCGTTACATACGTATATGCTTCAAAATCAAACAAGAACAGAGAAAAGAAAAAAGAAAATATTAGGCCTAGTTAATAAATAATAGTAGACAGTATGTTTAAAAAAAATTATATATATACAATAGTAGTAGGCTATATTACCAAAAATATAACAAAGCAGAGTCAAAATACAACAAACATACTATGTCCAAACAATCACATACTGGATAGTAATTACAAAGATTTCTATAATAACTATATACATAATATCAATGAACTGCCAGAATAAATTAACTCAACAAATGCCCATTTAGTCGATTTTATTAAAATAAACTATTTATAAGTAGGCAAGAAATGACGATTGTAATAAAAAACTGTGCCTAGTCTACCGGCTGAGCATTGGTACACTCGAAGTGTTGATGTTGATACCGGTGGTTGTTTACTTGGGTCAAGACTGAGTAACACTTATGATTACACTAGTGATTAATATTCAACTGTGACAAGGTTATACTGGCCAATATGAAATATATTCTAGTAATATTTTAAACTATTGTTTATTATAACTATAAATAACAGCCCCTTTTCAAATACTGGCCATACAAACACAATAAATAAACACTTAAAAATATTATTTGTATAAAGGTAATAATAAAGGGTAGGAACAAATAGATACAGACACTAGATGTCCTGTTCAGTTCACGATGCCACTTAACAAAATAGTTATTTATATCCTAGTCTCCCAGTCGAATTGGACATTTTTAACAGGAAGTGTGAAACATATAATGCAATCTCCTAAAAAGACGGATAGGTGGAGAAGGGGGACAACAATATGAGAGAAAGAGGAAACTAGTAATGGATGACAAGACACAAAGTATAATGTATCAGATAAAATATGGAATATTATAGAAAAGTAAAAAAATTAAATTTTATTTAAACATTCCCAATTAAATATCAGGTCACAGAGTCAGAGTTAGAATAATTCTTGCTGAATGTGAGAGGTTGCTTTTTCCTAATTTATTATAGACTCTGCATCCCTACTCAGTGCAGTATAACAAGATGCATACAACTGGCCAGGGTTTAACCCTGGTTATTACCAACGTTAATAGTTCTGTTGTGTAACTATTCATTTTATCCTCAGAGTAATGGTAATGCATTTCCTTAGAATTAATTATCTCTATGTTACTTTAAAATATATAGTTAAATATATTTTGAGAAAACCTATGAAAACATTTCAAAATAAAATAAAAATATTAGGGATTAATTTATAAATTCCACTTAATGCCCATGTTTTTGGTGATCCAGAAACAACTAACTTATTTTTATAATCCAAAAAACCATCTAGTTTTTTAATTTAGAGCTTTAATGAAACTTGTCTTGTATTTAAGTCTACATTAAACACTAGTCTTACTGGCAAGGGTAATAAAAATCCAAACTGATGATCAACTTCCCAAGTTGTCGTATCTGATTAGTTTGATATTTAATTTGCACAGTGTTTGTATTGTACAATAAAAAATACACACAAACATATATGCATCTTGTTGCTATCAGTGAGGTTAAAATATAACTTGCCCAGTTAAATAAGAGACAGAGAGATTGCACTGAATAAAACAATGCTCTAAATAAAAACAAGAAGAACCCCAGACTAATATTTGAATATGCCATTCAATCTTTTCAACAGAGCAACTAAGAAATAATATATTAAACAAGTGTTACCTAGCCTTTACCAAATAAATTTTCCTCCATAACTCATCATTTTGACTACTTTAAGAACATAGCTTACACCACTCAATATATATATTTATATATATGCTACTAGACTACTCAAAATAACAACTAGCTCTAGCTAATGAAATCTAAATAAATTGTCAGTAATAATAATAATAATATAAATACTGTAACGTACCCCAACTTAACAAATTGTTAAAGACATATAATATTGCACATATATTAAATCATTCGATGAACGTTTGGACTGCTCTTAAATTGTATATTAAAGAAACAAATGATTAAAACTGTAATGCACATTATATTGAAGTAGCGATGTGAAGGCATAGCGAGGTCAGAGCTATCAACGATGCAGAGACTAGTTGTTGAAGATGAATAGAGTAACGACATTATACATGGTTGACAATCTGTGTAACTCTATGATGGAACACCATCACATTAATCTAAAGAGTTAGAATTGAGCCATATTTACATTAAGCAAACTAAACATTGGTTGGCTAATCTAGTTACTCGTTTAGAGCAATCAAATAATAAATAAAGTTTTAGTGGCCATATTATGTAAGACGCTAGAAACAAACCCTGGGTTGTTTGGTTAGCTGCTCAGTAGCTGACAATATCACAAACTTTGCCTTAAACTATTAGTGATGTATGATCCTGAGCATGAGGTGCTAACAGAATATTTCTGGATCCCATTTTTGTGTCCAGGTGTTATATTTCCACATATATTTCAATATCATGTTAATTTAATTGTATGATTAATATATTTCAAAAGAGCAAACAATACATTATTTAATATCATGAAATGAAACATGTAAATGTAATGGCATACAGCACTAAGTTGTAGAAAATTATAGATAAAGATAATATTGGCCACTATTGGTTGAGTAGCACTATGGGGTGGTTATCTACTTGCTCAAATACAGGTGACTGAAAAGTTTATCAGTTTTCTTTTTCACAGTAAATTCATAAACTTAATAGTAATGTAGATGAATAGAACTTAGGAGACTAAACAAAGTGTGAGTATGGTTTCTTGTTCAAGAGTTAATACTTTTTCAAAATAATTTGTATATTATACATAGATAGCATCAATATCTTCAACTTGTAAAGAAATGTTTGTATCAATATTTCAATTAACATGATATTACTATTATTTAGTAATTATAATTTTTCAATAAAGTATTTTATCCTCAAAGAGAAAAGAGTGCTGTTGAAAGACAAACTGCAACACCTGACATAACTTGAATTATAATACAGTAGATTAGTTACTTATTGGCAGGGAGTCGAACTGGAACCGAAATTAACATTTCTTTTAAAGGCATTGAAACCAAAACCCTAAAAACACTATTCTGAAGAACCTGAACTGTTGAATAATTTTAGGTTCATAAAGGTTCTAAAAGGTTTTTAGTTTTACAGATTTGTATATAATTTTGATATGTTGCACACTCCCCCCCGCCCTCCCAAGCTTAGTTTAGTTTTGCAATGTTGTTTCCCTCTTTCTCAGTAAGTTCTGAAGAGCCTTGATATATTTTAGTCCAATACTCTGTTTGAAACCGAGTTAATGAGCCCTTAGCAATACACACTAATGAGTTTAGATTACAGAGGAAAGTTATGACTGTCACATTATTCTCTCTTTTCTTGCTTTAATTTTTAAACTATAGGTTTAAGAAGATGTATTTAGCTTTGATAGGCTGCAGATAATATCACATTCCTCAGAAGTTGAAATACAGAAATTAAAAAATCATCTCTTTTGGACACGCAGTCTAAAGGGCCCCCTACACGTACAGGCTCACCGTATGGTGACACCTGTCTGGTCTGGCCTGACAAGTAAAACTGATCGTGTAGAGGGAAACCTGTCGGCCTGTTAAGTTATTTTTAAGACCTGTTGAAAATCAAACATAGCTTATATTTTCATCCGACCTGTCGGGTGAAACCGAGTGTGTAGTGGCATTCACAGATAAGGCCGTCAGTTCTTTGTTAGCTCTGGAGCGCTACACGTATATATCAACTATTCAATTAGTAATTCAATAATAAGTTTCAGTAGACCAATAGTGTATTAAGTGAGGTTAAATTTGTATTCTAAATAATTATTATTCAGACGTACAATATAGGGTTTAATTTACAGCCTTTAAATCATATTTTCAATTTTTTAAATAGCTTAAAATAGTTTTTAAAAATAAAGTGATTACTATGGAAAATGGCAGCTCCAAAAGAGTACAGTAATAAATTAACAAATGTATTTTTGGAGGTATATAAAAATGCTGCCTTTGGAAAGTTAAAAGCAAAGAATATTCGGATCAGGCAAGGAAAGCACAGTGGACAGATTAGCACAAATGCTGAAGATTGTAGATCCAGGGGCAAATTGCGAGACAGAGAAAAAAAAAATTATGTAGCAATTTTAGGAAAGAATGAAAGAAAGTTACTGCAACAAGATCAAAGTAAAACTGTGATATGACAGTTAAACCTGAATAGTGTAGGGGCAGTAGACCTGTCAGGTCAGACCGGACAGGCGTCACCGTAAGGTGAACCTGTACGCACAGGGCCGGTTTGAGTACTTCCTAGAAGTGAAAACTGATAATCTGGTGGTTGGTTGAACAGCTTATAATAGCGGGTAGAGGGAGATGGAGGGTGGCAAAATGCAAACTTTAAATTCTTTCACTCCCGTTTAAATTAGGAAGTAGCTCAGTGAATGTGTTTCTTGTGTAAAGTGTGGAGGTGATTATTTGTGTTTGTTAGTAAGTGGTTTAAATAATATTATTGATGGGGTGCATTAAAGAAAACTCAGTTCAGAAGTTTTTTGACTATAAGATTGACGGTGATAGATCAAAATGCATATTAGAAGGATGCACTATTGTTATTAAGGTATGTTATAGTATTTTTTTAATTTAGCAATACTTTTGATCCTGAGTGCTAATTTCTAAGAGATTCTCCGCTCTCCTTCCACGCAAATGTGGATACACTTCCCTTAAATATAAAAATAAAAGCTTCCACATTCCTTAAAAAACCAGTATCGAAATTAGTACATTAACATAGCTTGAATTGATAGAAAGATGCTGTGCTAAAAAAATAAAAAAAGAACCGGAACACTATCAGGAACCAAAAAGAACCAGAAACGGAACCTTTATAATGTTTATTTGGGGAACAGGAACCGGATCCGGAACCAGAACCAATAAAAATTTCAGTTCAACTCCCTGCTTATTGGGTGGTACTTTTAGCTCAAATTTGTATAGCAGATTATAATTAAAGCTTAGCAAAATTTACTTGCCCATATATTTTGTATTTTTTAATTTGATAAAAGTTTATATAAATACTTTGGCTAAGAGAAATGAACTAAACTTTGTATTATTCTTTAAATTCATTATATTAAAAATTATGTGGAAATTTAATTTTATGAAATTTAGTCTTGAGACCATGTATTTGGGTCATTATCACCAAAACATCCAATTTTAAGCTTAACACAAAGGTATTAAAAAAACATTTATTTTTCTAGCTTTGTTTAAGAAATCTATGTTAATTATATAACCTATCCACGGTGTATTTTTGGAAAAGAGTTTACTATTTACCAAATTTTAAAGCCAAATGACCCGTCTATGATTAATTTTTGTATCAAATACTTAAAAAGGACTATTTATATTCAATGTATTCTGCGTCTATGTTATATATATATTTTTTTTAATTAGCAGTAAAAAGAGTTTTCTCTATATTTCTGTGCCACATCCTTGCTTGGTCACAGCTTGTATTGTGTACAAATTTGTCCATTTCTTTAGTTACATTTACTTAAATGTACAAGGATTAAAACTGAATCAATCTTTTGTCACTAAGATGTCACCTCTTTTACGGTAAGAAATGTGTGTAGTGCTACATTAACTAGTTAAAATAGGTGAAATACTGAACCAGTTAGGGCTAACTGTGAAATCCTAAGGTACCCGTTTTTAAATTTTCAAAATGTTGCTTCTGAATATTTTTTTAATGGTAAATGTGTCCTTTAGTCTCAACGCTGAGAGCAGAGGAAAAAACTTGGCACAGAAATAATGTTTAGTAAAAAGTCTGTATATTATTTTATCTCAATGCTTTATAAAAACATAACTATACTATCAGTATTTTTTTAATTTAGATTTGTTTTCAATCTATTTTATTTAATAATCATGAGTGCCAGCTAAAACAAAATGTTTAATGTGTTGCAGTTGTCATTAACTTACAAAAGCCCAATACGTAATAAATCAACTTGACAAGATCCTTAAGAGTATTACTTTGAAGAATAAAATTAGCACACACTATGCTATCCAAGTAACAAGAGTAACAATATATATACACTAGAATTTACAAGGCAAAAGTCACAAATATATTTTCATTGTTAAATTATATTAATAAAATAATTTTGTAACAATACTAGTCATGTGTAATTTAATAGATAATTATTTATATCACAACAATAAAAGTGTTAGTATAATATAAATACTGCACCAATTTGTATATTGCAAAATTGAAGATACATATTTTAACAGCCTCACTTAATTGTGATCAGTAATTGGATGGTTTGAAAAAGTTTGATGAAAACTGTTGACTGAAGACCTACAACTTTTAAAATATTGACAAATATATTTAATCAAATATTATAATGTAATATATTAGAAATAAGTATTAATTCATTTACTTTTTTTAAATGTTTTCCACCCAGTTAATAAACATACCTGGTTAATTCGGTTCCTATAAATAATTATGTCCTGTAGGCTATATCTCAATATATCAGTGAAGATTCCAGAAATGACCATAGCTTAGTTATCTTAGTCTTCTCTGCCTCATAGGACTAACAGAAAAAAAACACTTACATATGTCATTAATTTATAATTTACATTTTTAAAGTAATGTGTGAAAATGAAGATCATGTAAATAATATGGGAGAAAACAGAATTTACCATTAGTGTGGTTTTAATATGTACCATTTCATTGGATCAGACACAACCTTAGGATAAACTGTCTTCTGTACGACGTCATAAAAGGAAATATTGAGGGGAAGAGGAGCTTAGGAAGAGGGAGGGTTCAAACATTAGATGACCTTAAAGAAAGAAGAAAATTCTGGTAGATGAAGGAGTCAGAGGACCGCATTTGCGGTCTTAGTTCAGTGACAAAAGGAATAGACCTGTCATAAGACAGAACACATAATAACAATAATTATAATAATAATAATAATAATAATGTAGTAATATTTCATTGCAATACATCTTTTGTTGATTGCAATAAGTTGCAATTTTTAAAATGTTTAATCTTCAATCTTGTATGGTAATTAAAATTATTGTTAATGTAAACTATAAATGATATTAACCTAGTTTCATATAATAATAAAATTATAAAAATTTTAGAAAAGGATGCATACTTTATTTGTAAAGTGAAAAAGTTGTAAAATAATTCTAACTACCCTAAATAAATAATATTACAGTAATCTGTTCCTAGTATATTCAAAGAATATCTTTAAAACAAATTAGTTAAATACCTACCAGTAATAAAGGTATTAAAATTGCACACAAATCCTTAAAAAAATAGCTCTATGGTTATTAGTGTGATTTTGCTTGAAGTTCTAAAATAAATAATTAGATATGCATAAAATGTCATGGAATATAATTTAGATGTCATGGCATATTTGAATATGTTTAAATAATCAGTGGCAATATGGTAAAACAGTCATGGTTTTAAAAACCAACAAAAAATGGGTGTGGCATACACAGCCCACTGTCTGGCTAACTGAAGCTTAACAGAAAGTAAAAAAGTGTAAAAAGCAAGAAATGACATATTTTGATAAAATAACACTTAAGAGATTACACTTTGAGAAGTTGACCCATTAGTAAAAATGACAACACTGGTGACTACACTAAGAATGCCCTTCAAATCTCAGAAAGTTAACAAAAACTACCTTTTTCAACTGACCTCTAAACCCCAAGGACTATTCCATCACAAACCAACAACAAAATTATTATTCTAAATAGTTATATTTTTAACATCTAAAGTAACTTGCTATTTAGTAGGCTATCTTTTGAAATCATAAACAGTTTCATCTCAGATGCAAGATAACAATTAATAACAGTAATAATAATAAAAATCAATCTCAACCAAATAACGTTTCTAGACATTTGACAAAACTGATGTTATAATAACCTGTCCCAATTGAATCCATCTTGAACGTCATTATTCAACTGCACTGAGAACTGTTCCCCGATTGGCAGATGTTGGTTGCTATGGTAACCAGGTGCTGACTGGCTTCTATCGCCGGACTCACTCATACTGAACCTTTGAGCAGGTTGGCTTCCTCCGAACTTAAGATAGGAACAGTCAGCTCGAGAGTTAACCTCGTAACCGCACTCCGAGCGACATCTATTACCTCTGTTATTCTCTAGCCTGAGTTCAAGATGCTCAGTTGAATCAAATTCTGACCTTTCATCAGATTGAAACTTTTGATTCAACTGGTTCTTGTCACATTCCTTCATAAAATGATTGCCTTGATGACCCTCAAACATTTTATGATATGATCCACTTTCAAACTCTTGAGAAGAAACTGAATTTATGTTAACGTAACTACCATCATAGCAATTTGAATAAGTACAGTTAGAATTAGGTTCACATTTCGTGACACCTGTTTGTCTGTATTGGCTACTGCCTGAAGTGCAGCATGCACTAACGCCTGAGTAGGAACCATTGGGAGGATTAGCGTTGTTGTACGTGTCACTCAGCACAGTAGCATCCACAGAAGCATAGTGAGAGCCCATTTCATTTGAGTTACTGGCATATGGACTATTTCGAGCATTTACTTCATATGGGTTAGAACTGGCATCATCAGGAACTTTGGAGTAAGAGCTTTCCTTAGCATAAGAGCCACTGGAATAAGCAGCAGATCCTCCAGGAATACTAGCGTAGGGGTTGGCAAACATGTTCTCGTGAGGAGCATTGGCATAGGGACTGCTGTACAAGTTGGGATAAGGGCCGCTGTGGGGTTCAGCTCTAATAGTGGGCTTGATAATGTTACCATACGACTCTGGTGGGTCACTCGCGTGATGGAAGCTCTGGTAGGAGTCGTGATCCTGAGCAATAGAGCCATTCATATAGAAAGGGTCAGAATATGACTCAGTGTTGTTATCTGACTGTTCAGTATTGTCTAGACTCATGCCATACTGTGACAGAAGTCCATTCATCACAGCTGAGAACTCCTTGGTGTCACTCAGTTCCAAGTTACCGAGATCGCCGGAAGATGGCTGCCTCACTGTTGTGCTTGCATCATAATTGGATTGGGAATCATCCGCTAAACAAGGTAATCACATTGTTTCACTTGTTGTTAAAATGAGCTTAAACTTAATGTTAAATCATAAGAGTTATCAAACAAGCAATTTAAAAAAAGTAAGCTACAACTTGAAAATATGATCATCTACTTATTAGGTTATGTGAGCTTATATGAGTAATAAAATCCCTGAATATGATTCTCTGTATTTTGTATGATGATAACTTCTTACCAATGTCCATCTCAAACTGCTCATTATGGTCTATCCTTCTCTAATCTTGGAGATAAATTATTAAAACTGGCTAGACTAATTCATACAATATTGTTCCTAGCTGACTGTATCACATTTATTTTTGCTGGAACTATGGCAATTGTGGCATGAATATCTTTAAATTTAAAATAAAATATATTTCAAATATATTTTATCGAAACCTATTTATTTTGTATCAAGCCCTCCACATGCTTCACTAATCTATCCGTATATATAAATTATATAAATAGAGCAAAAAATTAAGTCAATAAAAGAGAAAAGTAAATGTGTGCACAAAAATATTGGATTGAAAATTTAAGGTTGGATTTCAATTAGAAAAAAAAGGAAATATCTATTGTGAAATTAAAAACTAAAGGAAAAAATCATGAATAAATAATTCTGACAGGTGTGGACTGAAATTGTGACTAAAGAAAAAAGAAATATTTTTGAACTAAATGTTTTAATACTAAAAGAATTGAGTGTCACCGACCAAAATTACAAGATTACAGAAGAAATGGAAGCATACCCCAAATCAATAAAATAGTCGCACCACGATTGACAAAAACAGTCGAGACAAAATGGATCTCCCTTCTACTGTGGGCGAAGAAAGACAGTGAACAGCAAATCACAAGATAGGGAGACTTCCTGCCAACGGTTTCAGCGAATGGCAAGACAGGAGCTACCGTTTAGTCCACCAAGTAATTTAAACTAGGCCTAAGGCACACATTTATTTATACATTTAAAATTCATTTAAAATGCATTTCAAATTTAACATCTTTAGAGATTGAAATAGTTTCTACTTTTACTAATGTTATCACTTAACATACTCATATTTACCAAAAGCAAACAACTTATGTTTATTGGTTTAGCTGTTAAAATCTATAGTACTTTCAGTTAGTGGATGTCATCTTCAGTTTCAAACAAATCAAATGGGATCTTTGTTGACATCAGTCAGCTGTTAACCTCTGATAATAAATATCTCTTCAGGCAAGCCCTTTTTTTCTGCTACTGTTTTTATATCCATGTTATTATCACTAAATGTGAACTGTTATTATGGTTTAAACATTTATTTGCATTAAAAAAGATAAACTAGGAAAAATAATTATTTACAAAGAATATGAATGTCGCTCATAGATTTCCCATGTAGCCATGGGCATAGCGTTTAAATTTCCAACTTCGATTACATATATTTGAATTGGCATTGAAAATGACTAATAAATGTGTTAATGTTTTGAGTTTATTGAATAACTATTGAATCAGTAATTTAGTATTTTTTACATTATCAAAATAAAGTAAAAATATTATCATTTTTAACTAAAACAATAACTAATACGTTTTTTTAAGATTGTTTTCTTGTTATTTTTAAACACATAAATAACGTTTTGAAGTGAAGTTTGGTATGAAACAGTTATAGGTGTGCATTGGCCTAACAGCATGTGTACACATGCACACAGGTTGTTTGATAATAATAGGTGACAATGGGGAATAACAACTTTGGCCATGGTGTGCCCAAAATAAACCCACACAGATTAATTTGGTGGTCTCATAGTTTAATACGGTTGTTGCGGTTCCTAACTTTTTTTTCACTTGCACACACCTTGGCAAACCATTTCCATAAATTGTGCCCTTAATTTTAGCAAAATGTTTGATTGCCACAGTAGTAGTTATTTCTAAATTATTTGTTGCAACTGAAAATAAATGGTCTCATAATGGGATTAAAAAACAATGTAATAATAAGGTGAAATATATTTTCACATAAAAAAAGCAAAAGTTCCAATAATAACACGTTTAATTTATTTCTTAATGTATTAATAATTATAAAACCAATTTGTGTTTGAAATTGAAATCATTTTTCTCAAGGCCAACTATAAAAAAACCCGTCCCTCACCTTGTCATTGAATTAATGTAATAACTTTTGACTGATCTTTTGTCTTAACACTGCTGGCTAATGTAGTTCTTTCTGTCATTATTTGAATATTTTCACGTACTTCCAAACTTCTTGGGGTTAAGCGCACCCCACGTTGGGAACCACGTCATCTTAAAATTTAATTGGATTACCGATGACAGGGAGATCAGCAGGGATCATACAAAAAATTAAGAGAATTTTTTCAAGGACAATTTTCAGAGAATTTCACAGATTTTCAAGAACAAAATTTGTGTGATAGTCAATTGTAGACAAATAAGCGAGCACTGTCTTTGTGGTGGAACATTTAATGCAAGTACCTCCTGTATAAAATGATTAAAAATGCCATTTTCCAACTCCTCATCATCCTCTGCTATATTTCACACCATTTTTTACACTGCCGAATATTTCATTTTTAATTTACAATGTTAGATATTACAGCTTAGTATGCAAAATTAAAGTCCAACCTGGTTTTATTAAATTTTCTTAGCAGTTTTTTGAAAGTTTTCAGATTTCTTCATTTAACTTTGCAGCTTTGGCCCATTATTCAGATGACTTTTTCCTGTGTGTGTTTGATCTTAATAGAAGAGTGAAATAATTCCTTTTTTCAGGAAGTAATGCCATTATTACTTTGGCTTCTTTGTTAATTATATCGATTGATTTCTCAACATGTGTCTTCTTCTTTAACTCGTAGACAATCTCCCTCACAATTGTGACCTTTTTATAGTTTTAACCTCTTATGATCTAAGTAGTGTTGATAACGCATTTTAGATGTTCTAGCATTTGTCAAAAGTTATTTGCTGAAAACAACACCACTTATATCTTTGTCAGAAATAATGTATCTAAATTCATCATACACCATCCTCATTGCTACTGGAGTTTTTTTCTTTTAAATTTTCCATAAACATTTCTTTAGTGACAGAGAAGTCACGTTTCACAGATGCTTGGCATGAGACAGAGTTTAGATATTTTTGATAACCTTCCACAAATCCCCATACTGTTTGTGGTCAGGAACTACTTTTTAAAAATATGAATCTAGCCTTTGGGTATTCCTACCGGAGTTTATAAACATTTAATGATCTAGTGACACTTCTTTGATAAAAAAAAACTTGAACTCTAGAACAGATAGCAATAGCCGGTTCATAAACTACAACATCCTTCACCAACCTTGTTGCACAAAACTTTAATGGAAACAACCGAGTTTTATCATTTGGTAAGAATTCACTTCTTCTTGCGGGTGAATCTTTGAATCTTTGCAATATTCCAACCTGTTTCCTCAACTGCAAACTGGAAAACTACTACACATAACAATATCACTGAGCAATGGATATTCTAGATATTTGGCTTTCCTTTGCACAAGATTCATTGAATTTATCTCTCCCAATCCAGTTTGTAATGCTTATTATAATATTGTCAGCTCTATCAAGTCCAAGAAATGTGAAACGGTCCATTCCACTTGAGTTTAGGTTGGTGTTGTCATGTATTCAGCATAGCGCCACACTTTAGGAGTACTCAATATGGCTATGAAAGTGGCCTTATAAATAAACAGTTTATTAACTTGAATATTAAATTAAATGGTAAACTATGATCAAAATGTATTTAGACCAAACTTTTTATTTCAATGAAGGTTCAGTATGTGTGTACCATTACTTGATTAAGAAAAATATTGGTTTTTACAGTGTTTCCAGAAGAAAAAATTAATTTGTTCTGACTTTGAAACTCTAATTTACACCTATATGGAAAACTATTTTAATAATAACCTGTTCAAAGTAGTATTTATAACCTTATAATCAGTTTATAAAAATATCAAAGTGACATAGTGATTGTTAAATTAAAAACAATCATTGATTGGGGAATGCTTTATTTTAGAGCCTCTATTTAAATTACTGAATAATTACGCATGTTGTGGGACTCTTTTTATAAAAACTGTATTCTTTACCTCCTCACAAACAATGACTGAACCATGTTTGGTCAAATTTAGAACACAATAATGAAGGACATGTTACAAATTGCTTAGTGAATAAAAAAATCAATACATTTTTTTTTAAACTTGTGCTAGCTGCATCTTATTTTATGGGTTGGTGGAAGCACAAAATTCCTAATTGATCGTGATACTTACTCTCAACTTAAACTGGCCAGTTGTAAAGACGTTGTAGCAAAAATAGCATGACCGTTAAAGGATAGTGTGCAGTATAGAATGAAATGAAGATGATCCAAGGGCAAGAATCCATCAGACTTTAAGTACAATATGGAGAAAGTATTGTATTGGAGTGGAGTGCATTAAGATGAATAGCTGTGTGCAACAATAGCAACATAGGTGTCAGTTGTGAATAATGGTACACACACATCACCGAGATGAACAGTGAACAAGTACATTCTAGATAGTCGACAGCATCAACTGCCAATCAGTCACAACCAGCTTGAGTTCATAACATGTGTGTAGGATGAGTTTCTAAACAATTCACAAAAAGCTCAGAGGAAATTTAACAGCATTTGCATGAAGGGGGAATGGAAGGAAACCATGTAGGAAAAAATGCCAACAGTACAACCAACCGGCATTAGAATACGTATGTCCAAGTCATTGGCAATCTAAACTAATGCAATATTGACCATTGATACAAGCCCATGGCCTAATGGAATGCTATCATAATTAATGTGATGCATTTTTGAAGGGCAATTTCCCTGGATATGAAAACCCACCAAAAAGTTAATGATGTAGTAAGTAGTGAATAAAGAAATCCGAGATTGCCAATCAAATATAAGTTTAAAACTTAAACATTGGTAGGAAAAATAAAATTACTTTACTTGGGATGCACAATATCCCATTTTGAATCCCAAACATGAAAAAAAGTCACAACAATAAACAGTATGTTAAAGTGAGATTCTTAAGAAAAGGTGAAACCGGCTATTTTAAAGAACACCGAAAACTGTTATTGAAAATTTGCCACCTACATGATTGTAAAATACACCATAAATGGAAAGTGAACACAACCACATTGTGTGAATTAGTAACATCTGGAGGCTTAGAAGTAGCCTACATTGATTGCCCCTGCATCGGGCTCACAATGGACTGAAATAACTGCGACAGGCTTGTACTCGGCTGGATGCACAGTTATTGCCTCATATCATCTTCATTTTAATAAAAGTACACTTATTCTATCTACTGTTACACCCTCTCCCTTTAATCAAGCTGTTAGATAAAGTTAATTGCCGATCTAGGTAGTGATGAACTTTTTCATTGGTATGCATTCTAATTGTCACTCTCTAAACATACAGATGAAATTCCACCATAAAAAATAGTTATGAAGAAAAACTAAGCTTATAGTAATAATAATAATAATATTTAGCACCGCGTCTTACTACCGGTTCGGGTTATACGCTAATTGCGCTAATGAATTAGGAATTGTGAAGGTTGAATTAGAGATTTGCGTGGAGGGAGAGTGGAAAACCATTTAGAAAAAAACCACCCCCAGTTCACCCGACTGAGATTCGAACCTCGATCTCCTCGTCCTCAGCAGTCGAGCTCAACACGACAAGCGTGTTAGCCAACTATGCCACCGAGGCGGGTTAAGCTTATAGTAATATTTAAATATGTCAAAAATAAAAATTTAGTTCACAGCAATGGATGCACAACTAACTAAAGCTAACCTTGATGCATTAGTTTAAAATGTGAACTTACCAAGAAAGAAAAGTTAATACTATGTTATGCACAGTTAGCTAATTCTTAATGCATTAACAGATATATAAAATAAACTAATCACACAAAACCAAGTATAAAAAACTAAATTAAAATCCAGCCCACACAAATATTGTTACTAGTTTAGATAACTAATATCACAAATTAAACAAAAATTAAAGTTAAGCACCAAAGGAAATATTTATGTAACCAAAAAGACAAGAAGCCATGACTTGTGTTGCCAATAGATAGCCCCATTGTACGAGTGAGCATCCATAGCCCTATAAATGGCCGGTATTAAATAGCCCTGAATCTAATTCTAAAGAACTCGCAAACAAGTGATCCCTCTTCAAGGTCACAGCATTATCACCTTGAAGATGAAAACAGACCCAGATTTCACTATACTTAACAATGCAAGGATTCTGGATTGGTAAATCGTGTGCTGCATTGAAAGTCTATTTATTTTATTAAAATAAAAATAAGAAGTAATCAGATCGTATAACCACATGAGTGCACAGTAAGGTACACTCATGTCGACAACATAGAAAGGAATTGACATCAAGATAATTGGTGCTCAATCACGAGGCTATAAATACCAACAATTATCTCACAATATAATTCAATAACGTTTTAATTGTAGCCCAATCGCGGGGCATAATTATTCCGTTCATAGCCTGGCTGGTGGAAAGATTAGCCGGTACTTATGTACCATTGACCAGGGCATATCTGAATTCACAAATCTTACATTCTTTACGTGGAGGCTCTTTCCATGTAATAATGAGATGAGGTGATGTAACAGTGAATATGAGGGTGTGAAACCTGTGGAAACTTTTAACCTAACTTAAGGCTAACTAGCCAGACCCTAGTGACTATTGAGATAGTACCCCTTTATGGAAAAATACCCATGCACCAGCCGAGAATCGAACCCGGGACCCCCTAGGTTTGTTGCCAAGCGCAGTGACCACTATACCATGGGGCCTATTCTGGATATTATAATACAAGAAACGACCTCATATAGGTAGCAAAAATCCAATGCAAAAAGGGGGCATCATACTTTCTTATTTTGTCTTCTAAGAGTACGCATGTGGAAACAAAAATGTTCCCTTTTTGGCTTCATAGTCTTTATTAAACCTCAAAAGAGAGACAAAAGTAGAAGAGAAGCACTTAGAAGAAACACAAACTTAGTTAATATTGAATTATTTCTACTTCTGTACATTGGACTCTACACATATGGTTTACATTGTTCCTAAGTGAACTTTTTCATCAGTTGATTTTCTTTTCTTTTTCCGTTAGTGAAAAACGACACCAAAATTGAACTCAGGACTTTTAGCTTAGCGTGCCAATTTTACCACTTAGCTGTCCAGTATTTGTCCTATGCTGATTCAAATAATTTCAATCAATTGAAATATGATGTCATTGACGGCTGGCTGTGTTTGTAACCTAACATCATTCCTTAAATCCTCATTATTTTTTCATATTTTTATTAATTTCCATTAACCCGCTTCAGTGGATGTATGGTATAAGGCGCTACTCTCGCAATAGACTAGACTACCGATGACAGAGAGATCGAGGTTTGAATCTCGGTCGAGTGTACGGAGTTTTTTTTTTCCAGAATGGTTTTACACTCTCACTCCATGCAAATGCATGTACACTTCCTATAAATATAACCTTCCTCTTTCCTAAAACCATTAGCATAATTAGTACATAAGCATATAACACAAACATCAGGGCCGTAACTACCACCGGGGCAGTGCCCCAGGGCCCCCGAGCGAGGATTTTTTTTTAAATGTTAAACAAAAGCAGACCAAAGTTTTAATCAAACGCATACCGTCTCAATGTATTTAACTCTTGTTATTCAAAGTGTATTGTAATACTATTGTATTTTGTATATGATTGCATTCGCCCAGTGTAATTGTAAAGAATAATTTTAATTTGCAATTTAACTTTATACATATTTTACCTTAAGGCTACTGCTTACCTTAGTTATAATGTATGATTTTATATTAAATTCACTATTAACTTCACCATTTCAAAAACATCCAATAACTAACAACAAATATCAACAAGACTTATTAAGAGAAAGTGGGAATGTGGGATTTAAAGGTCGGAAGGAAAAGAATAAAAAAGAAGGGGCCCCATTATTATCTGTTGCCCTAGGGCCCCGAAGCCTCTAGCTACGACCCTGACATTTATTATAATATCATTTAGCTTATTTGTTTTAATCACAAATTATAGCTTAACTAATGAAATCATCTCAAATTTTCCACCAATTCTTATCATTGAAATTCCTTAATATTTCAGTTTATCTTATAACAAATTTTGGATTTGAGGTATTTAGGCCTAACCAAGAAATTTGTTTTTATCAGATTTGCACAATACTTTAAAATCACATTTAGTCTAGAATTTTGATTTGTTTTATGGTCAAGCAGTATTAGTTGTATGTAATTTCAAAGTAAGCGAATAAACCTAATACATTTAAAATATACATCCATTACCTAATATAAAATCTACTTTATTATTTTACATAAATTATTGTTTCCAACCTGTGGCCTGGGTCAGTTTTTTATTCAAGTCATATATATTTTCCACTACTGGCCTGTTAGGTCTGTCCTAACTTAATATGCCTTATAATCTAACTTAAGACTAGTACAGGCATAACATCCAGTCACCAGCCGTTAATTCATCACTGTGAAAGGGTAAACCCCCATTTTGACAAGGTTAAATATTTCGTCTATGCCAGGAATCAAACCTGGGATCCTGAGCTAAGTAGACAGACATGCTACCAAGTGAGCTAAGGTGTTGGATGTTAAGGTTTCAGATTCACAAACTTAATAAACATCTTTAAATTCAATAGTTCAAGCTACCAACATTTAATTACACTAATGAGGTGAGAGTGAGAAAGGTATAAATTAGAAGTTTGTAGTTGCATTTGCGTGGAGTGTGAGAATTTCTAGGAAAAAGTACAAGAGTATGCCCAATCCTTCCTCATTGGCAAACCAGAAGAGATGAACATTACATTTATTTCATATGCCAACTTATGCAGGAATATTAAGAGTTATTAAACTATAGATTTTACACCATTACTACCATTTTATAGTTGATGTATTGTGTTTGGTAGACTAAAACCACCCTAACTAATAGAATAGAAGAAACATATGATTTAGTGGTTGGCCAATTTAAATAGTTTTAATAAATTATTTTCCATCTGTATAGAGTCATAAATACTTCATGTTAACTATTTTTCTGCTTTATTCATGGCAACTAGCAGATGTGCATGTAAAAATGGGTTTAGTAATGCATTGGTAAAATAAACATCTTTATAATATACTATAGTGTAGAAATTATATAAAAAAGTAAAATCTATATTCTACAAGAATCGAAATATATCTAATAACTAGACATAATAAAATATTCTGCAAATAATGCAACCAACCATTGTAGTAGGGCCCCACTTTTCTGCAGTTTTCAATCAACTTATATATATATGTTCACTATGTTCGGTGCTTGTTTCACTTTTCTGGCGTTTTTCGACATGACACCCACTTTGAATGGCTTTGTTGGCCATTTTCTGTATGTTGGTAAGTCAGTCTCTTTACAGTAGGGATGGGTACTATAGAATTATTTTAACTATAGATTAGTGAATGATGAAAACTATCAAAAGATCATTTGATAGTTTTCATTCAATTGTTTCATTCAACTGAATGATCTACTCATTTGTAGTTACTGTGTGCATGTGTGCAACAATTTTGCATTTTCTTTCGACAATGGAATAATTGAAATAATGCATAGATACAATATAAAACTACTTACACAAATGGAAGACACAGTAGCTAACACTTTACAGAACCTTTACAGAAATTAATAAAATTCTCTCTTAATTGAAACAAAACAAATCGCCAGGCTATGATAACATTACAATGATGGAAATACAAAAGATATGACCAAATTTCATTCCGGCACTAGAAGACATAATAAATACCGCAATAGGAACTGGCACATTTCCCAACCAAATGAAATATTCTCTTATTAGACCCATTTACAATGGTGGGAGCCATTTAGACTATGGTAATTACAGACCCATAGCAATACTACCAACTTTTGAGAAGATATTAAAAAAATACATGGCTAACAAATTGAAAGACTATTTAAATAAATTCAATAAATTCAATCTGAGGCAAAATGGATTTCAAAAACACAAAAGCGCTAAAAACCTTCTAGAACATTTTTCTAATAAAATTAACAAAGCCCTTAACCACAATAATCATGTATTGGCCCTATTTATTAACTTCAAAAAAGCATTTGACACGCTTGACATTGATATCTTATTGAGATCATTAAAAATGATTGGAATTAGTGGATCGTACTTAAGATGGTTTAGGGGCTCTCACACTAACAGACATTTCTACGTACAAATTAGCACTAAAAAAAGTGACAAATATGGGAGTACAACAAGACTCATACTAGGACCTATTCTATATCTCACTTACATCAATACTATCACAAGACAAGTAAAGCATGGACACATCTACCTACACGCAGATGACACCGCAATACTGACTATTCACGAAAACCTCCAAATAGCAGAATACAACCTGCAACAAGACTACAACGAGATACAAATATGGACTCATGATCATCGTCTAATAATAAATACAAAGAAAACTAAAGTTATAAATATCTGTCCTCCTAAAATGCACCATGCAAGAGTCAATATTACGCATCACATTAATAATTATTTGCACAACTGGATACAAACATGTTGTGATTGTATCGAAAAACTGGACATAACAGACAGTCATACTTACCTTGGACTAATCATCGACAAACATCATAAATGTAACAGGCACATACAAAACTTGAGAACAAACTAAAAGGATCAACACGTGTCTTTAACCATCTCAGAATTTACTTGGATATCAAAATGATAGTAATAATATATAAATCATTAGTTCAATCAATAATATCTTATGGCATATCCAACTGGGGAAGAACGACAGAATGTTACTCAATCAAAATTTCACAATTACAAAAAAAAAAAAATAGATCCTGAAAATTATATTTGGTACCAAAAATGCTAACAGACAAACATACATTCAACATAAAATTCTATTTCTTAACCGATTATATGAGTACAGCCTCTTTATAGGGTATTCCATTCCGATAAATACAAGCAAATAAAAATCCATTCCCTTAACACCCGCTCAATTTCTAACAAAGAAGTGTATAAATCGGCAAATACTCTAATTATTATGGTAAACAGGAACTGAGATGTACCATCCCCAAATTGTTTAACTTGTTACCACCAACACTCCGAGATATCCCTGAAATAAATATAGCGTAAAGTAAAATTAAAGACTGGATACATCAAGGCATGCTTCAAACAACTATGTAAATATTTTTGAGAGAAAATGTTATGATATGTGTAAAACTTTTTGTTTTTTAATTAATTAATAACTATAATTTCTTCTTTTTATATATATATTTATTTAACTGCAAGACCTGAATATATACCTCTAGGTACTTCAGGATTGTATCAAAAAGTCAATTATGTAATTTTCTTTTAGATCTTAAATAAACAATGATTGATTGATTGAATTATTATTATTTTAGCTGTATAGTTGTTAAATTTGAAACAGTCAACACACATTCTGATAAAAATATATCATGTGAGTTATATATGAATTATTTTTTTACATCAATATAATTTGCAATAATTTGACTAAGATCTGTAATGAGCAGAAAGCCCTAATGATTTTAATTTATTTGTAGTCCCATACAATTGATCCCTTTGATAACACGTGTACTACCCATACAACATACAAATTTTGGTAACTATGCAAACACGTTAACATTCTTAATTTCTCAGGGGAAAAGGAACACCCAATTCTTGGACTATACAAAAAGTAAAGAGGTGATTTAACTTTTATGAGCACCCGCATCACATTATGACCATGTTTATGAGCTTATAATGTCCTTGGGGACTTCCCCCCTCTACCTACCAGTAGGGTCTAGCTTCCATCCTGCTACATCCCATATCACCGCTGAGAGACCTGTAGGTCTTATGTAGGAAAGATTTATATTTGTTCTCTCTGGGTTAGCTGTTGTCAAATCTCTTTGCTTTCAGTTATGTGAGAAGGTGGTGAGCTGGGGTAATAAATTGCTAGTGGCAACATCGACAAACTAGAGTTGCCAAACTTGTTTTATATTTAAGGGAAGAATGGCTACATGAAAACAAGAAAAAGACAACACTGTTTCCCAATAGTAGCCACGCAGTTCTCTCAGCAATGATATTGAATGTAGGCTACCCCACACTACCCAAAAGTTGCCATAAATCAAAATACTGATTGAAATCATGTTAGGCATTAATTAGGTTCGTTTTTAATTACAAACAATTAATTGTTTTAAATTAAGGTCAGATAAATTGTGTTTAATATTAAATGTATTGTAGTTTACACAATCATATCCATACAAAATATAGGTATGTAACTCTCTTTTTCTCTTTTCCTCTCCCTCTCTCTCTATAAAATTTATTTTGTTTTTTGAATCTACCCTTTTATCAAGTTATTGAGAATAGAAGGTAGATTCATCTTATTGCAGATAGAGTGAGTAAGCAAGACAATATTGTCTGTCTCCTGGTGATCGTTATAATGAAGGTTAAACAGTAATTCCATAAATAGTACATAACCTAATCTAGCCCATATTTCCATAATTTTAAACACATATTCCATTCCCTTAAAATTTGAATTACTATGGATATGTATTCTAATATTTCATATCCTTCACAAAGAACGATGCAATTATATATGTCTAGCATTTGAAACTATCATCTTAATGTGTGGTACAAAGGCATTTATATAGGTTAAATAATTCTGTAGCATTGGGCCACAAGAAATAAACAAGAATCTCGGTACTCACCTCGTCGGACTGCTTCCCGCATCCAAGCACAATACAACTACACTCTCCATCAACATAAGAATGATCGCCTGGTGTTGTGAAAAAAGACGCAAAGATCTTGAGCTACAAAGACTCTAGCGGCAAAGATATTTCACTCGTATACAATTTAGGATGACCTCGAAACGCCGAGACGTGTATAGATTTTGTTCCTGAATGTTCCAATTCTTTGTCCCCCACCCCTTTTCCCACCATCCAATATCTCTGGATTGTATGGTATATATAGTGGCGGCAGGGAAACCAGTCGTCACTCTTGGACTTTATTTATATTTGGCAGAAGGAGAAGCTCCGGCTTAAGATTTGTAAAATGTAAGATCTAAATTTCTTTTGGCTTCATAGTTTATTTCTTTATATATATTTTTTTACATATATTTATTATCTTCTATATATTTTTTTACATATATTTATTATCTTCTATATCTTTTTTCTAAATTCTCTTTCGGCCTTTTGGTAAATATTATGTACAAATCTATTAGAATCCTTTATTTATATCATGTAGTCAATTCATAAAAAAATCGATTGGAGACTATATCGATCTAATTATGTGCTCTGAGGTGAATCGATTATTGTATGTGAAATATATCGACTTTCGTTAACTTTGGGCTGTAATGCTGTTATTTAATTCTATTACTTACGCAGGAAATATCTTGATATTTTGGGCTCTTTGTAAGGCGTTAAATTTAATTTGATTTTCTAAATGAAATGTGATGTTGTTAAGATTTAGCTTGTTATTCTACATTAAAAAAAGGTTCTAATGAATATTTTGAAAACCTCTTATGGACTAATTGTAAATAGCTTATGCGATATATTTACTTTTAAATGCTTAATGAGGATAATATTTTCACAATATTTATTACGTCAGGAAAGTACAATTTGAAGTCGTGATCTATAGATAATGTTATTACAGGTCTAACACCTCATTCGATTATTGTATTCTTTAATGCTGGAGCCATATATATATATATTGTTATTACCTTTATTGAAACTTCACCTGCTACCTGATTATTGAAATAACGTCTTGTTGGAAAATTTTGTAAATTTTAATGATCATCTTAGTCAGCTTTCATTTCTTATTTATATTCTCATACGAAATTAATGTCTTTTTAAATAAATATCAACTTGAAGCCACTTCATGCTTTATTTAGTTGGTTTGGTTTACCATTTCCCTTAGGTTGTATAACTTTTAATTTTTTTACTTTAATTCTGAGAGAAATATCTTTTAATAATTTCCATGAGGTTAACCGTCCACATAATATCTTCTTCCGCAACTGGTGTGAGTTGCGAGATCTGAGTTTAGAATCTTTGAACTCGGGTATTCAAAGCACAAAATTCCAATCACTTACTCCTGTTGCCCCCTTTTTTATCCCCTTTTGATTTTTGTTATTTGGACCTCCAGTTTGTTCCTTATTTTGGTTAAGGAGGATTCAATTCTTCAGAATAGGATTTAACCACTGGTGCAGTGATCTTAGTCATGTTTGAAACCGTTTTATCCATGGGTGATGCAATGGTTTCAGTCACGTTTGAAACTGTTTTGTCCATGAGTGGTGCAATGGTGTTTGTCCTGTTTGAAACTGTTTTGTCCATGAGTGGTGCAATGGTGTTTGTCCTGTTTGAAACTGTTTTGTCCATGAGTG
>CABEEJ010003403.1:0-29199 GCA_901482245.1 Timema douglasi | reverse complement strand
TTTTTTTTTTTTTTTTTTTTTTAACAATGGGACTTACTACCCATTTGAGTTATACACTCTTAGTGATGTTTGAAACCGTTTTATACATGATTGGTGCAATGGTCTTAAGACTCATAACGATACACAAGCACTTATGTTTTAGACTGGCTATGATTTGCAGTATCTTTGCTTGGCCTTACCCAACTTTCGCGTCGCTGTGATTATTACTATTAATATTATTATCATTATTATTAGCACCGCGTCTAACTACCCGTTCGGGTTGTACACACTCACACTAATGTGTAATGGTAGGGTGATTGTGAGATGAAATGGAGGACCTACAGTTTAACGTGGGACCCGAACCACGGTGGAGGCCTAGCATTCCACAAGTTCGCAAGTTGTGATTAATACACGTCTTGTCTGAGGTGAAGGAAGGGTTTGGCAATCAGATAAATCCGTGCTGGGACCGAGGATTGAACCCTGAACCCCCAGCACAGAAGTCCAACACCTTACCCCTAGACCGCCAGGTCGTCTTTATTATTATTATTAATTATTAAATATTATTATTAATTATTATTTATATTATTATTATCATTATCATTATTATTATTACTACTACTATAACTAATAGGAGTATAATAAAGACTAAAATTACTGATCATTATATAGTAGCCTTCTAAATTAGATCCAACTAAAATAATAATTTATATAGTAAAACTAATAATAGCTCTATTTTATTGGATAAGCTTGATGAGAATTTCGTTAAAATTAAACTCAAAAACGTTAATTGGGATGAGTTACAAAATCAAGAAAATGTTGAATCATTATATGCAAAAATTGCTGAGATATTTAATGGTATTTATGATGGCTCCAAATATAAATATAATCCCGTTGGAAAAGGTGTACAAATGAAATGGATAACACCAGATTTGGTCGGAGAAATGCGCCACAGAGATAAATTATTTAGGAAGTGGAAAAGTTGCCCCTCTGCTAATGCCTACAAGATAGAGTACCAAAGAAAAAGAAACTTTGTTAATAAATTAATTTTTAGGCAAAAAAATTATATTATCAAACTGAAATAAACAAAGTTATAGTAGTATTAAGAAAACTTGGTATAAAATAAATGAAATTCTGGGTAGAAAAAGTAAAATGACAATTGATGAAGTAATAAATACACATTTAGGCAAAATTGAGAAAATTGAAACTAATTTTTGTGAAATATCCAAAAACCAAGTCACACAACTACAACATACTGCAATATGAAACTAGACAAAATGATTACCAAATTCAAAGTATGTTTATACCTATGGTTATGTGTTCCAAAATAAAATACATTATTGATAAATTAGATATGAAAAAAAGCCAAGGAATAGATAAAATCATAATTAAAGACTTGAGAACTATCAACAGCCAAATTATTCTGTTGATAACAAAATTAATTAATTTAATCATACAACAGGTTGTAATCCTGCAAAAACTTAAAATCGCAATTATTAGACCAATTTATAGAAAAAGGAACCACTTAGATTATGGAAATTACAGACCTCTAACAGTTCTACCAGTTTTAGACAAAATAATGGAAAGATACGTTGCCAACTACTTGATAAATTATTCAGATAAATATAAAATAATTGACAAAAAACAATACGGATTCCAAAAAGAACAAAGGTACAGAAAAACGTTTACACACTTTAACTAATAAAATGCTATGGAAATTAAACTAAAACAAACAAATAGCTATAGCATTTATAAACATGTTGAAAGTGTTTGATATTTTGGATAAAGATATTTTACTAGAACTACTTTATAAAATTGGTATCTGAAGTAATATTTATTAATGGTTTAAAGATTAGTGTAACTAACAAATAGGGAAATAATAGTTAAAATAAATAATATAGAAAGTGAAGTAATAGGTATAAATATTGGAGTACCACAAGGATCTATTCTTGGGCCAATACTATGTATACTAAAACAATATGTTACATGTAATATTCTAAAAATAGTGTATCATGCGCTAATAGAATCACATCTAGACTATGGTATTACTTCCTGGGGAAAGACAAGCTATCTATATTTAAATCAATTAAGAAATATTCAAATTAAAGTTCTTAATATAATGAGTGAAAGCAACAATAGTACCAAAGTCATGAATAAGGAGTGGAATCTATTGACAGTAATAATAATAATAATAATAATAATAATAATAATAATAGTAATAATAATATTTAGCACCGCGTCTTACTACCCGTTCGGGTTATACGCTTTAGGTACTAATTACTCTACTGGAATAGGAATTGGGAAGGTTGAAATAGAGGAAGCGAACCCGCATTTGCGTGGAGGGAGGGTGGAAAACCATTTAGGAAAAACCACCCCCAGTTCACCCGACCGAGATTCGAATCTCGATCTCCCCGTCCTCAGCAGTAGAGCTCAACATGACAAGCGCGTTAGCCAACTACGCCACCGAGGCGGGTATATTGACAGTAAAAAACATGTATAACTATAAAATAATAATTCAGTACTACTACTACTCAGAAACATATAAAGTAGGATAGGCTCATAGCTACAACACCACAGTACAAAATACCTTTATATATAAATAAATACAGAAAACAACACATGAAAATAATAATACCAACACTTTTTAACATGATACCGGATACCTTTTTGGGAATAGATAAACTATCAAACGATACCGAATACCCTTTTGGGAATAGATAAAATATCAAACGTAAAAAGAGAAATAAAAAAATGGCTAATTGGCTTGTAGGGCCAGTTTCATAGTCAAATTTAGTACGCCTCAAGTGCGGCGCTACACTAAATACAAGACGACACCTACCTAAACCAGAATGGAATGGGCCAGTTTCCTATGCGATAACGGCCCATTCCATTCGAGTTAAGGTAGGTGTCGTCTTGTATTTAGTGTAGCGCCGCACTTGAGGCGTACTAAATTTGACTATGAAACTGGCCCGTAGACTTAATGAAATGATAATACTAAATTTACTAATACGACAAAATTAATAAGCCATGAAATAGACTTGAGACTGGTTTTCGAATATTAAATAAAATATAAAATGTAATAGATTTAAGGAACTAAATTAAGTATTAGAGTTATGTTAGTTGTAAGAATATACTTAAAGGAATGAAATGTATTTATTATATATCTACACTATTACATGTATATATGACATTTGTGGTGCAGCACCAGCTGACAAGCACATTGTGCTTAGCTGGACCATGTTTAATGATTAAAAAAATATGTACTCCTGATACAATTAAAAATATTATTATTATTATTATTATTGGGTGTTTTGTCTTCCGGCAGGTCAATTCCTTTTGTCAGTCAACTTAGACTGCCGATGCGCTCTGTCCTCTACCTCCTTCAGTTCCCAGAATTTTCTTCTTTCCTTCAAGTCATCCAATATTTCAATCCTTCTTCTGCCTAAGCTCCTCTTTCCCTCAACCTTCCCTTCTATGACATTGTGCAGAAGAATGTTCCTCCTAAGGATTTGTCAGATCCGACCAATCACATCAAAAATGGTTATTTTCTCACCCAATCTTCTTAGGAGTTCTTCATTTGTAGCCCTGTCTGTTCATCTGATCTTCTCATGTCTTCTCCTACACTACATTTAAAAACTCTCCGAGTATTCCTTTTTCATCTTCCTAAGAGACCAAGTTTCTGCTCCATACAGTGTGCTGTTCCAAATGTAGCATTTCATTAGTTTCTTTCTCAGTTTCAAACACAACTACTGGTCACCATTAACCTATTCTTGTTTAAAGTTTCCTTGGCCTTTGGCGATCATCAACCTAATTTCATTGGTGAAGTAGGCATTCTTTGTCATCAGACTTTCCAGGTACTTGAATTTCTGTTTTCCAACTCCTGATTTCCAATTTTTATTTGCAGCAGCATTTAATTTTTTTTTAAATCCCCATCACTTTTGACTTTTCAATGTTTTATTACTATTATTATTATTACTAGCACCGCGTCTTATTACCCGTTCGGGTTATACGCACTTGCGCTAATGTGTAATGGTAGGGTGATTGTGAGATGAAATGGAGGACCTACAGTTTAACGTGGAATCCGAACCACGGTGGAGGCCTGGCATTCCTCACATTCACAAGATGTCTTGTTAGAGGTGAAGGAAGGGTTTGGTAATCAGATAAATCTTTGCCAGGACCGAGGATTGAACCCCGGCCGCCAGCATAGAAGTCTGACACCTTACCCCTAGACCACCAGGTCACCACTTTTCAATGTTGATCTGCATGCCATATCTTCTATCTATCTCCACCTACCAACCTATCATTTCCTGCAACCTCTCTTTATTTATGGCCAGCAATGCTTGACCATCTGCATATTTTACTGTGTTGATGACACTTTCTATCCTGAAATTACCATGTACCTCCAAGGCTTCCCTGACCAGCCACACTCCATACAAGTTGAACAGACTGCATTAAAAACAGTATCCCTGTCTCAATCCTTTTCCTATCTCTATTTTGTTGGTCTCTTCACTATTCAACCTAACCTTCACCCACTGACCCAGGTACAGAGGTTTGCAATCAGCCTTCTGACCCTCCAGTTGATGCTGATATTTTGAGTATTTCATAATTTTCTTCCACTTCACTATATTGAAAGCCTTTTGCCAGTCAATGAACCCAATATAAACAAACCTCTTCCTAGACTTCCAACACTCTATCTGGAATTATTCACAGCATCTCAATAGCATCTCTGGTTCCTTTTCTTTTTCTAAATCCAAATTGGTCTTCTTCCAACACAATTTATATTTTCTGTTCCAGTCACCTGTTGAGTATTGTTGCTACAATCTTCCCCAGATGAAAGATGAGGCTGATGGTCCTTTAGTCCCGGCATTTCTCATCTTGTTTCTTCTTCTTCTTCTTTAGAGCCACCTGGTTACATCTAGAAAGTCCTTGGGCCACTCTCTTGTTTGTAGATCCTATTTATAAGTTTTGTCAGAGCCATTAATCCCTTGTTTCCCAGCTTCTTGAGAAGGTTGGCTGGCATGTCGTCATCTCCAGCAGTTTTCCTTTGCCACATGTCTTTTATGGTTCTCTCCACTTCACTCTTTAAAATACTGGGTCCTTTTCGTCTTCCTATACCTTCAGAATCCCTGGTCAATTTTTCTTGCTGTACAGCTTTTCTATATATTTTTCTCAAATTGTGAGAACCTTTTTATGATCCATCACCATCTGACCTTTGTGTTTTATATACCTACTATTCGCACACCTTTGTTTTCATTCCCTCCCAGTTCCTGTGCTTTCTGGTACACGAGGACAAACTTCCTTTTATTTGCGGTTCGATTGTCTCATCGCATGTCTTCTCTATATAGGATTTCCTCCCTTTGCTTATTTCTCTCTTTAACTCGTTGTTTAGCGTCATATATTCATCTTTGTCGAAATTTTCCATTTTCTTCTTTCTTTCATTTTCTGAAGCATGCCTGTTGTTACCCAGGGCCTTGGTGCATCCTCTTAATTTTTTCAACATGGTCACTTAGCACCTTCAAAAAATATTTTTAACATTATTCCACTTTCCTTCCACACTTATACTCTCTTGTGTCACCTCACTTAACTTTTGTTTTATTGAATTCTTCACAATTTCAAACTTGCTTCTTAATTTATTTAGGTCCCACCTCGATTTCTCTTGCTCATCTTCCTAATCCTCTTTAGTCTGGTTTAAAAGTACGCCACCAGCAGGTTGTGGTCTGAATTGCTATCGGCACGTGGCAATTTCATCACATTTTTATGTCATTCTTGAATCGCTGCTTGACAAAGATGTAGTCGAGGTGGTACCTGCTGATGTCGCCTGGGCTCTTTCATGTGTATAGTTTTGTCTTATGTTTCTTGAGTCGGATGCTTGTCACCACCAGGTAATTCCGCTGGCAGAATCTGATGAGCATCTGCCCTCTATTGTTTGTCTTCCCCGGTCCATATGGCCCTATGATCTTCTGCTCCCCTCCTTCTCCGACTATACTGTTCCAATCACCCATATGATAGTGTTCACTTTCCTTTATGTTGAATAATTACTTCAATCTTATCATATATTTATTCTACCTCGACATCACCTGTTCGGTTGTTGGCATGAACACTTGTACTAATAAAATATTCACTGATTCAGCATAATTAATTTAACAAACCTTAATATATCCCTATGACACATCACTTTATTAACACTTTTCTGCACTCTTTCTGCCTGAATAGAACATTGTATAATCTCCAGACACTATTCACTTATATCTTTCCACCAGACTTCACTTAATCCCGCAATGGTCACACCACACCTTTCCTTTTCCAAATTTTCCAGTTTCTAAGCCCCTCTCATTGTTCTTACAGTTCATGTTCCTATGCTGAAAGGTAAAGTTTTAATTGATGATTCTTTGTTGATTGCTCCTCCTGAAGTAGTCCCTACCACCATACCATGAGTTTCCAGCAAGCAGCCCCTTGCTTATAAGTTACAGCCAGGAGAAAAGGCAAGGTGTAAACTCAAGAAAAATTGCAACATTGAACAAAGTGCAATAGAGAGGAGTGAGCAGAATGAATACACCCAACAATTGAATGTGACAAAGCACAAAAATGCCCACACATTTTCTAAATAAAGACATAGAGGCTGTTAAAAAAAAGTGTCATTGTTTAGTCCACATGTAGGGAATGTTTGATTTAAGATTTTGCTCAGACAAATCCCCATTGTATTTAAAATAAAAGTACTAATGCTACCGGAATTCCCCCAAAATATGCTTAGAGTTCAATACCAATGTTGTGCCGAGAGTTGTTAGGGATGAGATGCAATTTAAAAAGGTAGTAATGTGTATTTTATTTTTTATTTTATTTTCCAAATGATATGTGCTTATAGCCAATGTAGTAATATGTCCTTAAGGTCATAAATTAATTTTGTAAAAATACTTCAATAATCTATTCACATTCAGCACTGGTCGTGGTCTTCCAAAGCCAATACTTGATAGGTTAAAACTATGTATGTGGTCCATTCGGTTACTTGTATTTAACAAATAAATATGACAATTGGAGACTACTAGAACTCTGCGAGTACTCAAGATTTCGAGCTTTGAGCCGAGCTCATCCTTTAGGCTCGAGATCGAGACTGAAAGTTTTGTAGGCTCGTCATTTTCTAGCTTTCTCTTGATGTACTTAATAATCAATTTTAAAATGCAATAGTAAGCATAGGCTATTTAACTGAGATAATATCGGCATTTCCACTTATGAACCATTCGGTTACTTAAATTGTTAGAAATTGATTTAAATTTTCACATTAATAACGTAATAGAGCTTTAAAACCATTTTCAACCATTAAATTTATTCAATATTGTTGTCCATTTTCGATTATACTTGAATGACGTTGTTTACTTGTATTTCCATGACTAAGTAGATTACTAAATGATTGAATAATTCTGTTTACTATTTTTCTAAAATAATAATTTATGTTAAATTAAAAATGTAATATAAAGAATATATTGTTGTATTAAATGTTTTCAAACATAAGATATTTAAAACTCGAATTAATTAATACGTTTAGCTACAAAACTAGTTCTAGTTTAGTTACTAATTATTTATAGAATTATGTTGGTTAACCTGTCTAAAATCAATGTTGATCTTATTTATTCATGGTGTCTACTCAACTTGACCAATTAAATCCCCGACCATTTCCCTGATCATTTCCTAAAATTCCCGACTAAAAAAGTAGGCTATGTTACATCCTTCTAACTCCCCCACCCCCACCCGCCCTCATTTTTCTATTAATCTTTTTTATGAATAATAATAAGTTTTAAAATTTGAATATTTTTTTAAATTTGTATTAAAATTGTTTACCAGGAATTAAAAATATATTACACAGCTACAAACAATAAAATGACATTATAATTTACTGATTTAATGATTATTGTATTTCATATTTTGAGTAAAATATCATTTTCCCGGATTTTTATTGTGATTTACCAAATTCCCGACTTATTCCCATTTATTCCCGATCACTTTAAATTCCCGGCTAATTCCCGTTTTCCCGGATGGTAGACACCCTGTTTATTGCAATACATATTTTACCAAACTAACCAAATTGATATTAAAAAAGCATTTATTATTTCATATTGTTTGTTTTGTTAGTCACATTATTTTTAATTCTATAGTATGAGCATTAACTTTTATAAGCATTGAAAATTGAATTGAAGTAAATTTCTCAATAAAATAATGTCTAACAAAAGCCTGTACAATGTGCATTTGCAACTGCACATAGAGGAATGGAAATGGAATAGAAGACGTGATCATGCACGATTACACTAAGGAATAATAAACGAAATATGAAACACTTCAAATTTATAACTTTTATGATTCTTACATTTTCTTATAGGGTAAATTAAGTTACTGAAGCATTTTTGGGGGAAATATTAGCTTATTAAAACGTCAGTTTTATTAGTTTTTATCTAGACAGTGTAGAAACACTCTACAATAATGTAAAGTGATAGTGAAGGAAGCCAACCCGAAAGGATAGTTAGGTTAGGCTTATATCTCTATTTATTCTTACACTTTTACATTTCCCACTTTTTCAAACTTCCACAGTTGCACAATGTTTTGAATTTTCAGAAATATTTTTTTTTATATGATGAGACATTAATGAAAAAGTAATATTTCTGAAAATTCAAAACAATGTGCTACTGTGGAAGTTTTGAAGAAGTGATAAATGTAAAAGTGTTTGAAGAAATGAAGAGAGAAGTGTATTTTTATATCTAGGCCTAGCCTATAATTTAAGGTTGAATTCCTTCACTATCACTTACATTATATTATTATGCAGTGTTTCAAAACTATCTTATTGTACATTTCCAAGTCACCATGCAATTATTCATTTTAATGTCCAAGACATGAATGTTGAAACCGTTTAAATTATTTTTCTATAACATGGTGGCTACAAAACATATTTTACAAAACTCCCTGACTTTTCCAGGTTTTCCAGGCAACATTTTTCAATTTTCCCTGACTTCTTTTTTCCAGTTTTAATGGTAGATGATGACTTGTTTTACTTATTATTGATCACATACTAAAAAAAGTTTGTATTTACTAAACATAAACGGTTTTATCAGTTATTTAAAAAATTAAAATGTTATTTTATTTAGGTATTATTAACTCTTGTTTTAGTGTTTGGTTGTGAAATTAATGGGATATTTTAGACATATTTTTTAATTCCCTGACTTTTCCTTATTTTTAGTTAAATTCCCTGACATTTCCCTGTTTTCCCTGTCATCCAAAAATTCCCTAACTTTTCCAGATTTTCCCTGGCTGTAGCCACCATGTGTAAGGCCCTATATTTTTAGTGTTCTTTTTATTTTAAATTGTGTTTTTTAAAGTGTTATTTCTAATTTAAAAACCGATTTTTTCTAAAAGTATTTATATTTATAAAAATGAGTGTCGTTCATATTTTAAGAACATGTGTATTGGTATATTTTTTAAATCTGAAATGTTAAAGATGTGATACCTATTTATATTTAAAATAAACAAATATATAATATTAACATTATAAAGTTATGAATATATTCAAACTTGACTCGAACTCGGAAACTTTTAGAAAGACTTGAGTTCGACTCGAATGAAAAAACCCAAGCTTGCAAGCCCCTAGAGACCACTCAAGCAAGAGTCAAAACTTACAAGTAAAATATTACCAGCTAGGTATAACACAAACAGATGCACGGTGGACCGGTTTTGTTGGTTCATGGATTTATCTATTTATTACCCACCTTGCCTGGCGAGCAAAGAATGGTTTATTGTTACCGTTTTGAACATTGGGTATGGCCAGGAAAGCTCCTGGCACATGGTATGACAAATCATTATGGTTTTTACTCATGTTTTCAGAGGAATACTATGTAACTCTTTTTACCTTGCTTCAAACAATGAGCAATAATAGCCTCATGTGTGTTAAAACACAACCAATCTATGTTATCTTGCACATATCTAGAGGGTGACCTGGTGGTCTAGGGGTAAGGTGTCAGACTTCTATGCTGGCGGCCGGGGTTCGATCCTCGGTCCCGGCAAAGATTTAGCTGATTACCAAACCCATCCTTCACCTCTGACAAGACATCTTGTAAATGTGAGGAATGCCAGGCCTCCACCGTGGTTCGGATTCCACGTTAAACTGTAGGTCCTTCATTTCATCTCACAATCACCCTACCATTACACATTAAAGTAAGTGCGTATAACACGAACAGGTAGTAAGACACGGTGCTATTAATAATAATAATAACCCATATCTAGACTCTATGGATTGGTAAATTACACAGTATCAAGTATGGATGGAAATATTTAAGCGAAGTTTACCAATCTATAAACCTAGGACACTACCAAGTCTTCAACTTCATTTCAGATTTAGTTATATCAAATGTTATCTATATTAGCTAAATTATAATTGAATTAGATGTATGACTGACCTTGCTGACTTGTTTTCACAGGTTCTGTCTTGGGCGGCCACTCGTACTTTGATGGGGTGTGCCAGTCCGGTGCTATCTTGGGTCGAGACGAGGCAAAGGCACAATTGTTGTAGTCACTACTGTTGCTACTGCACTCAGGGCTATATGGAGAAGCCTAAATAAACAATGAATTCTCAGAGACACAGATACTAAATACAATTGTTGTAGTTGATAATGAACTCATGGTCATATCAACTACCATCAAAATGTTCTCGTTTTCAGGGATAAGAGGGGGTAGGGGGTTAGGACATTGGGGTGGGGGCAGTAAAAGTATTATGTTGAGTTCAAAATTGTTACATTATGAGATTTTGTCTAATGGTTATTTAAAGGAGAAATGGGCGAGAAGATTCTACATAATGTAAGAGATAGATTATGAATGTAGAAATAAAATTTTAATTCACATAATCTTAAAAAACACACACATATATGCATTCAAAAGTTAAGTATTATCCAGACTATTGTTAACAATTCATAGTTACAAGCAAAATATTAGCTTTACTATTTCTAACGGCAGTACACTAAAACATTAAACTTTTCCAAAGATGTATCTTGTTAATTCTTTCCAATTCGCAATCATTGTTCAACAAGTGCCAATAGGACACATTACAGGACCAAAAATTAAGCCAATGCCATTTAAAAGAGTATTATGTGAGTACATTTATAGTTTGCATGTGGTTTAATTTAACTTGAGATATTTTAATCTGTGAATTTTGTGTTCCAAGTTGCTGACTTTTAGGAATAGCTAGCATAGTTCTGATATTCCTGACAAAAAAAAGTACAGGTTCTTAAAAATGCTTTTCCTTCAGTTGTTAAACTTGAACAAATTATTCTGAATTAAAATGTTCAACAAAAGGTGTGTTTAAAATGACGCAAAATTTTAGTAATTGAGGAAGTTTTAATAATTATTTCTTCCCAATTTATAGGCTAATGGCCTATTAGAGTATTGTACCATTCATACCACCTATAGTCTCAATTAGATTTTAAACCAATTTAAATTAATTCAAGTAGGACTTATGTTAAAAAGTATCCTTACTGTCTTCTGTTTGGAGACTTTGCCATGAGCCACCATAGGCAGAATCCCTTCCTCCCCCTCAAAATCAAATATTTGTTACAGCCCTGGAATTATGCTAGTCCTAAAAACACTTTTTTTTATATAAAAGCCATTATTCTACTTGTGATTGTGCTCGAGTGGAGTCAACATGACAAATATAAATATGTATGTAACTATTCTTTACACAAATTTGCCAACTCACTAAATATGTACACAAATGTTCTCTACACAAATTTACTAACCCACAATGTATGAACATAAAAACTATAGTTATAGTAAAATTATGGTAGGAAGAAACTTTTAGAAAATACTAACATACTTTTTACAGTAAATATTGATATTTTACTATGTTGCTAGTACTATGTTATAGGTATAGATACTTTCTATAGAAAGTAGCAGCTGTAGATCACATGAGTTGATAAATAAATATATGAACATAATTTTGGTAAATTTTATACGACTAGTCCTGAATTCATCTAGTCTTAAGATTTTTCCTGTGTGAGTTAGACTACACACTATAGTCCATGAAATAGATCACACTATACACCACTGTCAGCTTAAATTGGCTGAGTATTAGCATCGGTTCTCTCGTAGTAAGACCACTCACAGTACTCATTGTTGTCACAAAGTGATTGAACACCTCCTAATGAGATTGTTCTTGGGCCTCAAGGCAAAACTGAGCTCACTCCCCCCAATCATAAGACCATCTCCAGCCAACATCTTAATCAGTCATCCCAATCAAACTGTATTCTCTCTCACAGTGTCTACTCAGACATTTTCTTACCAGGTCAAATTATCGAGACTTGCATGTCTAGTGAATACTCAGAATACTCAATTTTCTCCATGTGGTTAAAATAAATTACATAGTCGTGGAATGACAGATCGTCACTCCCCTCTTCTTCTATCGAGTGTTCCTCCCAAGGACTTAAACATCATATACAGAAAAATCTTTACAATAAAATACACAAAGTATATCATAGGGAGTCAGGTACCATGCCCTAATTTGACCTGGACCAAAAATAGCACTGTTGTTATGAATGCCTTTTAATTTTTTTGTATCTTAATTTTAACAAACCCAATATGGAGTTGTGAAATAATTGCCATGTTATAGGTCTCTACCGGACTTCCTGTATGTAGTTACAGAATCATTTCCCTTTGTTTGTTTTGATATAGCTTAATATTTCACTCAACATAGTCAAAGTGTGACATCTTCTATAAGTCTCTCTTCAAGTCCTGTATAAAGCTAATCTGTGACCTTGTCATGTTTATCTTGATCTCAGATTTTTAGATATTCTAGCCAACACATTGGTTTCATAATACCTCTCATATTTTCTAATTAAGGTTTTTTAGTGTTAATTATGCAATTGGCGGAATATTCAATGGGGCTTGGGGTATGGTTTCTGATTGCATCCTCTGAATCTTCTACATAATTAGCGACTAAGAAACTAAGCTTGAAGTTATCCTGAAAAGCTTGTCAGTTATACCATGTTTATTTCTGATATACAAACCAAGAAAGTAAACTGATATGTTTTTTAGCTTGTTCAACTATTCCAATAAATTTATTGGGTTTGGAAGGTCTGTATAGAGTTTCCAATTATGTGCAACACTTAAAACACCACCAATAATATTATATATAAATCATGTGATAAATAAACAAATCAACAAAGAGACAAAATATAAACACACTCAGGTACATAAAAAGAGCCCAATCCACTATCGTCTATTATCTGAATGTAGAATACAGGGGACACCAAATGTCAAGAAGAGTCAACTGGCTATCTTGCTTTGCAGTCCACTCAGTACTTGACAAGCTTGGTCAAATGATCCTGGCAGACCAAAATGAATCTGAGCCCATTGTCGATCAGAGATTTCATGTCAATGAAGTTGACCTGGCAACGGTCGTTAAATTCTTTAGCTGGCGTGTTTGTTTATCGATAAGAACATATTTATCATTCATGTAGCTATATTGCTGTATTTTCTTGAGGTTGCCATTTTCAGCCTGTCTCACATTTCATGTCCTACAGCTACCTGAGCTGCTTCAATTAACAATGTAGAATTTTTAGGCCGGTAAATAGTACAAGACTGTTTCACCTACTGAAACCAACTTTTTAACTTAATCAATTTCTATAGTATCAAAACTTTTAATCAACAATATTTATTATTATTATTATTATTATTAGCACGGCGTCTTACTACCCGTTCGGGTTATATGCATTTACGCTAATGTGCAATTGTAAGGTGATTGTGAGATGAAATGAAGGACCTACAGTTTAACGTGGAATCCGAACCACGGTGGAGGCCTGGCATTCCCCACATTCACAAGATGTCTTGTCAGAGGTGAAGGAAGGGTTTGGTAATCAGATAAATCTTTGCCGGGACCGAGGATTGAACCCCGGCCGCCAGCATAGAAGTCTGACACCTTACCCCTAGACCGCCAGGTCACCGACATCAACAATATTGCAAAGGTGTTTTATTCACAGCAGAATTTGCTTCTTCAACCTATACCAAAAGATTGTTGTAAGCATCTCTTGTCATTACATTGTGATAATTCTTTATTTGTCTTTGCATTATGTAAATGCTCCATAAGATGTGTATAGTCTGAACAGATAAGATATGACGGAAAAAAAAAATTACTCCATGAAACACACTTTTCACCACCTTCGCTGATCCTCTTCATATTGATTTTTAACATCCATGCTGTATAAACAACGGGAAAATAACAATGCACTGACTACTGAGACATGCATATTGATCAACTATAAACAATAAATTGATGTAAGTAGAGGAACATACACAGCTCAAGGAATATGTCCCACCTTCCAGTACAAGTCAGAATATACAAAAACACTTTAAACTTATTGATTTCAGTCAGAACTAGTTTTTCTTACTGATAACAAAAACAGTAAGCTCATTAATCCAATATATTGTTTCCAACTAAACTAGATTTCAATGACAGTAGACCGTTAATTTTAGATTTAACTAGTTAAAACTTATATTGATAAAATGGCTTTGCTGGAACTAGTTATACGTAGTGAAATCTGATTTTATTTTATTTTGTGCTCTAACTGTAACACATACATGTACTTCAGTTATAAATATTTTCTAGGATTAGTTCAATTGTATTTATATATAGCAATATGCTGATGAGAAAGTTGTCAAAATGTACAAATTATATTTAAATCTAATTGTAATTGATATCAGAATTTTATCTAACATGTATCTTTTATTATCTAAATAAATCTATTAAAGTCAAAGCCATCATGTCTAATATTCACCATGATTCACCATAATAAGTGCCCTTCAAGCAGCTTAATCTTACAACACCCTTATAATCTATTCAGAGTGCCTTGTTAGACCACCACCATGCCAACCACCAACTTCCCAACGACAAACTGACTAACCGAGATGTAACAACTTAACAAGAACCAAACAAGCCTTTTGTAATTTAAAAAATAGGACATCCATTGGCAAAAGTGACAAAGAAATAAAATCATCACAAATTATTCTATCCATGTAGAAATATTCTTCATTCACCTATCAATTAATTTTAGAAAAATGTCTGATTAAAAGGCGAACTTTATTTAATGTTGACATTGTTAGGATATTCAAGTCTGGTAGATTATGGTGGGCAGGACACGCACCATGAATGGCAGAAGCTAAAACTATGTTCAGGTTTAATTGGCAAACACAATGGGAAGGAAGATATAGACATGGATAGGAGGATAACATTAATGGATCTGAAAACAATATGGTGCAATGATGTGGACTGGATTGGACTAGCGCAAGATAGGGATCAGTGCTGTCCGTTTATAAGTGTGGCAATAAGCTTTCGAGTTTCTAATAAAATAGGGTAAAATAGTAATCTTGCTTTCTTTGGTTCGAGCCCCATGTTCAGGAGTCATATTTTAATAATATAATATTCAAATGCAGCTATAACCGTAGTTAGCAAATATAATAGCTTGGCTTTTTAATACATAATGATAGATCAAAGCATTAAATTCTACATCAAAGTAGAGTTAAGAGAGTTTGTGTGAAGACAGCATACCCTAAACACTGGAGAGCTTTTCTTCTTTTTGGTAAAGCTCCCATCCTCCTGACTACTGTTGTAGTCGATACTCCAATAACTGCCCTTCCCTGGATCGTCCTTGGAGCGGGCCACCTTTGTGAAGCACTTGTTGAGAGACAAGTTGTGGCGGATTGAGTTCTAAACAATACACAGCTTCGAGAGAGATAGTTTTACAACCAGGCTTACTTTAATTGAGGATTCAAGGCTCAAAGTTACATTTTGGTTGACTATGATAATACTAGCTTAATATATTATTAAAAGAAATGTTGCAAAAGTATCATTTAGATATTATGAATTAATTATTAATTAGATATTATGAAATAATTATCTGGTATGAAATTAAGGTGTTTTATTAAAATTTAATCACTCTGAATACTTAAGTTTTCCTTCCTTTATTTTGAACAAAAAATTTGAAAATAGCATATAAGTGTGGTAAAAGTCAGCCACGCATCTTACTATGACACATCCATATTAAATCAGAGATTTATAAAATGTTGAAAATATCTATAAAAAGTTATAGCATTTTAATAAAGAATAAGCATAATAAAATAATTATTGTTATGCCAAATAACATTAGCTCATTAACATTTTGAGTATTTGTCACATGATGCTAGTTAGGCCATTGTTTGACACTTTGCCAAAAAAAATTATTAATATTATTTATTAATTATTATTATTATTATTATTATTATTAGCACCGCGTCTTACTACCCGTTCAGGCTATAAACACTTACACTAATGTGTAATGGTAGGGTGATTGTGTAGATGAAATGGAGGACCTACAGTTTAACGTGGAATCCGAACCACGGTGGAGGCTTGGCATTCCCCACATTCACAAGTTGTGATTAACCCGTATTGTCAGAGGTGAAGGAAGGGTTTGGTAATCAGATAAATCTGTGCCGAGACCGAGGATTGAACCCCACACCCCCAGCACATATGTCCGACACCTTACCCCTAGACCACTAGGTCACCAATATTCTTTATTAATATTATTAATTCATTGATTAATATTCTTAGTTAATTTCATTAATAAATCATTCATATATTTCATTCAATTAAGTGAAAAATGACAACATGCACATAGGAATCAAACCCAGGAGCTTTGGCTTTGCGCGCCAATGCTCTATCAATGAGTCATCCTGGTTAATCTCATATCCAGGGCCATCTTTCACTATTATGATAGTATGTACAGAAATGGAATGTAAACCATTCATAGCTGTAGTTTTGTTAATAAAAACATATTTCCCTGCTTTTTAGTATTATTATTTATATCATAATTGTTAAAAAAAATGAAAGAGCTTGTTCTGAGTGAAAATTATAAATAAATTAACATTAAGCTACCTTTATTCATCCTGATTTGTTCCAAACAATAATAATAATATAAACACTAGTTTATTGTGCTGATTAATTTGCACATTTAAAAACCATTGTAATCTAATAAATTGGTAAATCCAAACTCCTCCAACAAAGATGAAACACATAAAATACACTACTGACCTTCCAGCCAGTGCCTGCATTTCTGTAATATGGAAACTGCTGTATAATGAACTGATAGATCTCGGAAAGTGTCATCTTTCCTTTGGGAGCATTACTAATTGCCAAGCGAATAAGACTGGCATAGCTGAAACAGAAATTTTTAAGCCGGTTACAAATTGTAGCAACAAGAACCATTGAAAATGTTTTTTGAGACACAGATACTGACAAGGTATGCAGTAACAAACAGGTGTTTCACACTGAATAAGCATGTGTCAAAATAATTACATAAGTACTGTTTAAGTTTCAATAAACTTATTGGTTGAGAAATATTTGGCACTAATGTAGTTTATGTAAGTACCTTTAAATAAAATAAAAATCGATGTGGCATTCAATCTTAAGGAACATTAGATTTATAAAATTAACCACATACCAAAGTTCTAGTGCAAGAGTTATTTATGTATTTATCTCCGTACAAATTACGATTTACCCATACAAAAATGTAACTTTACTACCTGTATCCATGGGCTATACACACCCATCTAACTTATGTGTTAGAGATGAGGAAGGTTGAATTTATAGGAAAGGTGCCCACATTTGTGAGGAGGGAGAGTGGAAAACCATTTAGGAAAAACCACCCTCAGTAAAGTACATTCACCGCCAGAGTTTACTTTGATGACAGCTCAAAAAGTTACTAGAAATAGTTGCTAATGTATCCATACACCAACAGCTGACTTCTGTCACTTTGGATAGCTGTAATGAAAACATATTGGTAGTGTACGAGTGTATGGTAGTGAATGAATGTGATAGTTAACCACAGTAATTTAGGCCAATATTATTTATATTTATTTGAGGTCAGACACAAAGCTTATTTATCGTTTTATTCCACTTAAAAAAATTATGTATTGATAGCACTTTCACAAAAGACCTACAAATATTGCTTTAAAATTGCGACCAATGAATTTAAAACATGTAGTTGATCAAGAAGCAAACAAGTTATTTATAACGGTGCACCCATGCAGTGGATACAAATATTTTACTCATTTAGATAAATATTTTGAAATATGGTAAAATAATCATAAAATAATATTATATATTAATAATTTAAAAGTATTTATTTGATCTTTTTTAAGTAAATATGATTCCTATATTAAAAATATTAATGTATGCACTTTATTACACATCATTCCAAAAGGAAGAATAAGGCCCAATCTTACAATGTCACGTTAAAGTTCTAGTAACTTAACCATTCGTAAAGTCTAACCATTGATGAATCTTTGTGTTGTATTTTACAATACTATTTTGATGTGCGCGTCAAGTTATGGATGGGTGCCTTCATTAATTCTTATCATTAAGCTTCTCTGAGCACTAAATTTGTTACAAAGCTTTTGATTGGTTTAATTTGAACCAATAGATTGTAACTATTTAAATGTCTGTGAAGTTATGGAGTTGTTGGGAAAACAAATTAAAATCTAATACAAGTTTATGTTGTTGTTTATAACATGCCATGTTATTCCATAATCGTATGCATACGTATAAGTTTATAATTTATAATGCTTTTTTTCTATGCAAATAAAGAGGGGTATAGCCTACCTACGCTGTTTATTTTAAACAGATTTGTATTTTAATGCTATTTTTTAAGCTTAAAAATAATTACATATCTATATAGTAGAGTTAAAGTCAATTTTTAAACACACAATTTAATAGCAAAATGAAAACCACCCTTATTATCCATGGACGTGAACTGTAGGGGAGAAAGTGAAAGAAAAAAAAATATGTTTCATATGAAAAGAATTTACATATTTTTAATAGGAACGAAGAGTCTGTAGGGCTAAGCCAAAATAGTTGTAATTAAAGTCGATACCAGCAATTAAAAATCTGCCCCGCGTCATACGACGACTTACAAATCACCCTATAAAAACTTGCCCAAAAGAAACGTTGGTATCCCAAACTAAACAGCTATATTAAATAGAAGGAATAAATTCGACATAATTATTTTATTATCATCTTGGTGTTAAACTGGGAGTAATGTGTTCTTAAAAAGATAAGATCAAAGTGGTCAGGATTGAACACGAGTCAATTTATTGGTAGGCTGACGCTGTATCATGTAGACCAAAGAGGCATTTAGAGAATTTCTTGAACTTTAGAACTATAACATCGCAAATCTGAGATTAAGTAATCATTAGTGAAACATCTATTTAATTACAGGTGGATGATATTAAAACCAAGAGAATCCATAAATAACTGTACTGTCATTCTGCCTAAAAGCTATGATGCTTTACACTCATTTGAGATTGAGCCCCAATCTCACTGTCATCAGAAATCTAGTCTATTGCAAGAGTGACTTCTTAGACCATGCAGCCATCAAAGCAAGTAGAAATCCTAATTCATTTAAATGATTAAGTCAGACCATACGGCCACCTAAGTAAGTAGCATAATATATATCTTTTTATTTAAGCATTTATCACTTTATGAAGCAATTTTAAAAAATCAGCCTGAGGCATGGGCTATTGGGTAGTGAAATCTAAGGGATGGTCAGTATTATTGGCAGCAAAAACTATGTTTTTTATTATTATTTTTTAATTTTGAATAACAAACCTTTAGGATTAATTTCATATACAAACTTTGCACTATTATAGTATGATCCCCCCCCCCTCGATAATTTGCCTTACTTAAAAAGTCTATATTTACAAAAATGTATAATAGGTAGAATTAATTTATAGCTTGTACGATTTCCTTAAACCAGTAAAAAATATCTAGGGGCCTAATTTGTTTACTAAGTTGTAAACAAACAAATTGAATTACCTATTAACAATTTTGTGCAGACCTATTTTAAACATGTTTCAAGGGTCAATAACAGTGACCTCTCATTAGGTTGGGAAATATCATAATGAATATAAAAAATTTGGAGTGGAGGTATGCGACCGCTAGCAGAAGGTATATTATTGCAAACATTGGTTTAAAGTCAATCATGTCAACCTATTTGGATTATTTTTTTACTTTGCAAACAAAAGTGTCATCAAATAATCTAATAATACTTTCAGACAATATTTGCAATCGGGAACCTTCTGCTAGCTGTCACCTTCACTCTCACCGTACATGAGCTAGGTAGCCCTATCTCTAACTATATTAAGTTATTAGGTAACAGTATATGTGTACAGAAATATATAGGACTATAAATGAGAAAGCTCGTGTTCAGATTTTCAAGGCCAAATGGTCAGATGAGTGTGAGTTTTTTTTTTAATTTTAAAGTTAAAAATTATTTGTATTAGCTGATGCTTCATAATTTTGTTTAAAAAATTAATATATGATAAAGAAATTCTAATAAAACCTGATATGAAACACATGCGTACCATTCCCATTAACTTTTTTTTATCCTTAATATGCACAATATCGTAAATCTTGCTTTTCATTAATAAAAAAAATTAAATACCACACGATAATTTTAAAATCAAAGCAACTCGCCAAAATCAATCGAGAAACTAATAAAACAGACTATGGCTTAGCGTTCTTGTGTAATTAAGTCACGTTTCGTTTTTAAAATTACAATAAGTTGGCCTATAGGCTTACCATAGTTATTCAACTTCAAACCTTGACAGTCTAGAGGTAGGTAGTGAAAATAAAATACATTTTTCGAAAATCGTGATGATTATTGCACAAGTATTTTCATCCAACCAAGTGCTCTTTAACTTAAAAAATATTCATTAATGTAATTTTTTTTAATAACAAATTCTATTGAGCTTGGCTTAGACTATTTCTAGGTTTTATTAAACCATTCATATTTCTCACCAGAATGTAACTTACTTTATTGAAGAACATATTTTTGTAAATTTTAGTGTACTTATCGTATCCCCAGACGTCTAGCAGGACAACACATATTCGATAGAATGGATTTTAAACAGTGTCATGAATCTGAGGAGAAAAAAACCCACTAAATTCACACCAACACCTCCAGCAACCCAGCTACAACTTACACCTACATAACATAAAGTTATTGTACTATTTATCGCTCTACCATATAACTATGTCTCAGTTATCCACCTTTTAGGCAAGTAGGCAATGTCAAGTATGAACTTTGTTTCTGTTAGTGTGCGTGAAGACTGTAGATGTAGTGTGTGTGCAAGTGTGATAAGTTTGACCGGGGCCAAAATGCAAACCAGCCAGGATGTCTAGACATACCTCTTAAAATGGGGCAGTCCCAGTAAACCGGGATATATGGTAAACCTAAGTAGGTATCTACGCCTATATGAATTGAAAATTGTCTTAAAATATGAGATTGGTTACTTATCAGTGGAAAATTGAATTGTTTTGTGTGTTAATGATGAAAATATTTTATTTAGGGGCTCCTGTAATTTGAGAAAGGAAGAGTCTGAACAAATAAATCATCTTTGTTAATTACCTAAACCCAAAAATATGTAATAAGGTCACTATTAAAACATGTTACAAGTTACCTGAATGGAGGTTTCCCATCCTTAGATCGATTAGGTGAACCAACAGTGGATTCTCGGATCATGGCATCCACTTCATCGTTATTATCCACCGAAATATCCGGTGTTGATAATGTGGCATGTGCATTTAGGCAAGGCAACCAATCTATTGTTGTGAGGCTGCGGTCCAATTCCGCCATTGCCAATCACATGGTAGGATTTCTTTCATCACACCCGTTTTGTCTCAATGCCCTGATATAAATCATCCAAAGTAATGACAATACCATAATTTAAAGGGGCCAAGCAAACTCTCAGATCTTTGCTGTCCTGTCAAAATCATACATAACCTAGTATATTATTATTATTAATGGCAACAAGGTGTCATACCGAAAGAATAAAAATAGGTAAAACTTTAATACATATATTTATACTATTGTTTGTAAAAGTTGAACAGATAAAAGACACTTAATAGGATTCTTTAAACACTGTGTGCAATTTTTTGTTCTTGACTAGGCAGAACTGTGTCACTCATTTAAAGTTGAAAAATAAAAGCAAATATTAATAACAATTAATGTAAAAATAGAAAAATATATTGTACCTAAGAAAACACCAATTAACTTTGTCGTAATACATAGGTTTAAAATTAAATATTAACATCAAGTCATTTTTGACAGATCTAAAACTTTTTACACTTTCGTTTCAGCCACGTTTAGCATCAGTGCTATCTAGTGGCAGCGCTGAAACATGTTTTATCTTAATAATCAGATTTCTATATTTTAACTTCTAATTAAATGAAATTTAAACTGATTATCTGACAAATTAAAATTGTAAACATACTGTATTTAAGATTATATATCTTATATTTTTGTTGGATTGATAAAAAAAAATCAGCATTTTAACCAAAAGCTTTTACTAATTATTATTAACAGTTGCACAGCCTGGTTATAAGTCAACACCAAACGAACCTTTTTTCTTTTATTTAGGTTAGAAATACTAGATATTTTATCCATGGCGTTAGAGCTTAGCAGCAAAAGTAACAAAAGAGAATGAACTTAAAACGTATTTGTCAGTCTGAAAAATGATAATGCTAAGAAAAGATTTAGACAAGTAAACACAAGTGTATAACGCTGAAAGAAAATAGTTTGTGTTTAGTGTGACTATTTGACCACAGCAACTAGCTATCTAGAAAGATTTTAGGGAAAACTAATTTCTGCCTGCTGCTGACATCTTGGTGAAGGAGAGAATGAAAATTCTTACAGTTCTTTAGCTCCTTTTACAATATACCTTGGTACTGTCCTGTTTTTATCAGTAGTTTTGAGTCAAAATTGGAATAATCCATGATCGCTATATAATAATTGATAGACATAAAAATACGCTTTGACAAGGACGAAAGAGGAACGCTCAAGTTTATTGTTTGTATTATATAGGGGGTACGACAGATTTCACGGTTTCTTTCAATGATCTTATGCGAAAACATGTATCTGATAAATAAAAGTGTTATTGTTTGAAAATAATTAAGTAATATACCACGCTTGCCTTAAGAAATATTTACATTAAAGAATATAGGCTACAACTCAGTTTTATAAATCATACTGTACAAATACGAATACAATCTTTAATATAGTTAAAAATGTTAACATCCATGTTGTTTATAGTCTTCCAAGACTACATTTATATTTAAAAATGGCTATTTGCTTGTAAGCTTGTAGAAAGTATTATTATACTACCATTTATTTTTTTAAATGTTGGCTCATATCATATAAAAGGGTATATATATACTAATGTATGTACCAAACTTAAGAGGTCTCTGTGCGTAAAAAGACAAAAAAAAATCTATAATTTATCTGTGTTGTATTTTCCTTTAAAATATTACGGTTTCTGAAAGCTATATAATGAAACCAATTAGCTAAAAAAAAAATATTACGTTTGGTTGAATAACATACTTTGTGTAGAAGTCTTACTTTAAAAAGATACTTTAGGTCCCCGTATATTCAATTTTCGAACATGTGCGTTATTCGTCCACTTATATTCAATTTTAGATATGAGTCACGCAAGTGTGGAAAAAATATTCGTGTTCATGTACAAATATTTGTCATGCATAGTGAGTAACGAACATGGTTCCACATAGGAGATGGTAGACTATCACACGTCAAAGACTAATAATCCCCTGAAAGCAGTTCATCCAGGAATACCGAATATAGAGCTTATGTAGACAGCAGGAGCGGTGGAATTGTGGTGGACTCTGCCCTCTGGAAATAATTTGCCCCTCACTGGAATAAATACTCCCCCGCCCCAGATATATAATATGAAGCTGAAAGATGGCTTTATATAAAACTACAAACAATTTCTAAATCCATTATATTTTTAAAAAAAATTGCCGTAGAGGACCTCCTCCAATAATAACTAGACTAGAGGCATCTTACTAACAGAAAAAGGCTCTAAATAGCTTCTAAGGTCATCCAAATTTTAAAAAGGTCTAGGGGAGGACAACTCCAAATAGCTTTTATATGCATGACATTTTGAAGAATTTTCAGGTGAGGAACACTCCAAATAGCCTAGTTTCTGAAATAATTTAATTTTCAAGATTTTGTCGTTGGAAGACCACTACAAATATTATCTTCTAGAGGTATCTAACTATCCTAAAAATTAAGGTGAGGATCACTCTAAATAGCTTCGAGGGGCATCCCAATTTCAAAAATGTCTAGGTGGGGAACACTTTAAATGGTAGCTTATAATTTATAAAATAATCTTTTCTTTTTTTTTAAATCAAGGTAAAGACTACTCATAGCTTCTAGAGTGAGCCATTGAAAACAAATTGTTGTAGGAGGACCATTCCAAACAGTGTATAAAAACTCTCCATTTTTTAAAAAATAGGAGAGGATGATCACGGTTTAAAGCATTGAGAAATTATTAAATGGTTTTAAATAGAAATCTGACAGTGTAAGTAACTATGTTATTTATAGTTGTACCGTTGTTCCGCGGTCCAAACGAATATACTTCATATCAAAGTTGTAGCATGTCAATCAGACAGATTGGACAGCTACAATTAAATATCAATATTTTAATAATTTATAAAAGAAAAAAAAACAATATCAACATATTTAAAAAAAGTAATCTTCCTCAAAGTTTATTTTCTCTGACTAAATGCAGTCAAATTAAATCATGCATCTCCCCAAATTGAAACACGTGGTTGTTAAAAGTATTGTCTTTTGATCAATACTGTAGCACTTTTCAAAGAAGAGGATTAATATTATCATATGTATGAATAAAATAAGTTAACGCATACCCTTTGCTATTGGACGATGTCGGATACATTTACTTACGCTTGCCATGCTGTCTACAAGAAAATATAGTAAAGTACATCTATATCACAAATTCTCATAAAAATAATTACGGATGTTAAATAACATAATTAAAACAGATATATTTGAATAATTAGATGCGTTGGTGTTTACTCACCTTTTCTAGATGTCCTTGGATTCGTTTGTCACACATGTGAAGCATAAAATTATTCAATAATGGTGGCCTCACCTACTATCATAACTACAACTGACGAAGTGGATATCGAGATCGACACACTGACCTACATCGCGTCAGACAAGACTGGCGGCGATTCAAGGAAAAATTTTCCCCCTCTTAGCCTCCAAGCGTCGGTCTCTGATTTGCCTCCGCCTTTATCCGTATTTCTCCTTTCTATATTCCTGTGTTTATCACCCTTTCTGCTTTGTTCCGTTCGTATCAGATTGGGGACTGTATAAAGGCCCACGTCCGGGTTCACATTATAGCCAATTTAATGCAACCCAGCGTTGAAGGAAGAACTCCTACATCGTCACGAATCAAAGAACACGACGACCATGATGTTTGAGGCGTCGGATACATCACCACCATGGACAGGATGACGCACTTCGATGACGACTATGAAGTTTGGGCCGTCGGATCCACCGCTGCCATGGATAGGACCACGGACTTCGATCAATTAAGTATCATGAAATAATCAACTAGTCCTTATAACTTAAAACCTAATTTTTGTTGTAAAAGATAGGCAATGTCTATTTGCACCTTTTTAGTTTTGTGTATATTGTCGGAGACGATTTTCATTTGTGTTGATAGTATGTCGAGTTGGCAGTTAAACAACTCCAAGTCTTGTTGACTTGCAAATTTAAAGGTTTATTTTATTGATTAAATATTGTGTCCTCCAGAATGCGGGACAAGTCTCATTATTACTAGTTTCAAATATTGTACATCAGTCCTATAGACTATGTTGCCCTGTATATTTACCATACAGTCATTGCGTTACGAGCGTTTGGCTTGGAATACAGTAATGTCTAAGTTAGAGATTTGCTAAACTTTCACAAGTTCCATTAGTCTATTTTGACCCAATGTTTCTTATGATGCTGTGAACGTCGTGTACACCGATTTAATTTTTTGATGGCTATAACCAGGTTGTCTGTATTTGATTCCATATCTCAGTTGAGTTGATGGAAAACTTTATTTTGTGTTGGTTAAGCAGTCACGATTCTCATGCGGTCTTAGCTTCGGTGGGCAAACCAGGGAACTGCTATAGAGCCATAGTTGGGTTCGCGCAAATAATACCCTTTTTCTTTGACTGGTTTTTGGGCTCCTATTGAGTTAGTGTGGCTCTTAGTGTAAGTGCAATTAGATTTGTTTGTACTATTGAATGCTTTGGCAGTACCGTAAGGGAAAGAGACCAGCCATGGTACTATTTTGTTGACACCTGTTTGTTAGCCATCGACCACTGTAGTCAAGGAAGCTTTCTATTTTTTATCATATTACAAAATGTTTCAAAGAGATTATCTTACAATCCAGTCTAGCATAACTGATTAAGAGTTTTATATATATATATATATATATATCTTGTTCTATATTTTGTTATTAACTACTTGATTATTTTCTTCTTCAGAAAATTTCATCCAGTAGCCCGGCTCCTACACAGCCCTAGTAGCTACAGCAGATTAATCAAATTCACAAAGTCTAATTATCTGCATCAAACTTCAAAGTATAACCTGTAATATCATTGTAAACCTTAATTTTGTCATTTCTGTTTTATTGTAATAAATCAATATATTGTTCAAACTAAATCTTTTCCATTTAACCTTCACCATGTTTATTATGACACCATATTAGTCCTGTAGGTTACTAAGATGGTGCAAAGTTATCTACTCACCAGGGTCACCCTATTTGACCAGCTACGCAACACACTCAACACCACCGGTCTCACACATCCACACGTCAACCATCTGAGCTGCAAAGTTAGCTTCACGACTTTGTTCCTAAGGCCCACAACCAGGCGGCGCTAAGATTGGCGGAACCAGGGAAAAGGTTCCACAGAGATGGAAATAGATGAAGATGCTTCAAGAATCGTCTTTGTGGCTTCTCCAATTATCTACATCCATCCACTGCAATGTGTTACCCTCAAGTGATTCCTAAACTCCCGCCCTCTGGGGATAGCATATAGTGTGTCGTTCAGTCAAGTGAAGAGCGCTCTTGGGACATGCTTGGTTTGAACTAGCTGGGTAGCGTCGAGCTACAAGGCGTTGAGAAAATGTAAGCAAAATTCCGTTTCGCCTTAAAAATAATTAATCAGCTTATATTTGTATTTTTCTAAATTCTTTTTGGACGTATTATTCAAAAGTTTAAATAACACTTTTGTTAAGATGCTTCGTTGGAAGATTTGCTAGGATAAGATAATATTTTTACAAATACTTTAATGTGGAAATAGACTATTGAACGTTCATTTACCTGTTTGATTTTATTTAATAACAATATTTTTCCAAAGACTCATATATGAAAATAGACTCTTAAACTTTTATTTTCTTGTGTGATTATATCAAATGAAATTATTTCGCCAAATACTTTTATGTGGAAATAGACTATTAAACTTTCACTTTGTTATTTGGTTATATTTAAGGAGAATATTTTGCCAAAGATTCTATAGTTCAATTATTATTGTTAAAATGCTCTTTTTTTTTTGTTTGAGAATAGTTTTCCAAAGACTCTAAATTTTCATTATGATGATTGACAACCTTTGAAGGAAAATAAATTAGCAAATACTCTAATATGGAGATATACTTCAGTACGAACATTACCATAATACAAGATTTTTTTAGAATGACTCAAATTAAAACTTAATGATTAATAATTATATAATTCTGTTAGTCATATTATTTGAGTTAGGATATTATGCCAAGTTGTACATAAACTTATTATTTGCGTCTCAGGCTCATAAATTAATATTATTTTTTAAAAGTAAATTCCCGAAAGTTATGAAAATTTTAAATAGTTTTCGTTATGTTTGAGACTTGTTAAGGGATATAGTTTTTATTTTGTAGGTATCTTGCAAATATATCTTAGTATATGCAAAATGTTAAGAGGCCGGTCAACACTTGTTTACCTATCAAAACATGGTAATACAAAATACAAGATTGTGACAAAACCGTTCTATGTATTTGAAATCGGTTTTCACCAATGAAAGGGTATTTATATTAGGTAGATAGAAGACTCTGTAAAACATTTACTAATCATACTAATTAAATTATACAATGAAAACTATCACATTTTCAGTCTCACACTATTTTGCTTATAATGACTTCATTAAGTGATATATTCAAAATTGAATTTTACTATATAAAGCAGAATTATTTCTACTTCAATTTTCTTAGATTATATATTTATTTATTCTATTAGTTTTTTATATTTTTAAATGAATAATTACTTTAATTAGATTAATATGGATGTAAGTATTAATGTTGGAAAAAGAAGAAATCACAAGGTGAGATAGTATTTTTCTCCTTATTTTAGTTATTTTTTAAAATAATATATTAGTTTAATACTGAGCTTTAAAACATTATTTTAAGAATTAAAATTTGAAACAGTTTGGTAGCTGTAGTGTAACACTGTTTGTTGTCGAACAAGGAGCTATGTGTACCTGCTGGCAACTGCCCACGGCCTTTCATCTGCAGCGTTGCCACGATCGTTTTCAAATAGAAGAAAAGAGGAATCATTTCTTCCAACATTTTTAATCTTTAAAATTTTGTTTTAAATGTTTTAAATCAAACATAGGAATAAATGTATCTGCCCGAGTGTGGTTGGCGTTCAATCTGAACCACCGGTACATTTTAAATTAAAAATGTTTATCATTACTGTAAAATGTTTTTTCGAAGTATTTATTTAAATTATTAACTCTCTTCTATGCACCATGTCTTAGCAAACGTTCGGGCTATCCACAAGAACATCACAAACGTGAAATTAAATTACTTTGTATTGAGAGAATGGGAAATAAAAGCTAACTTCGTTTAAGTGAACCGCGAAAGAAGCAGGGTAAAATTATTTTAGAATATTTGAAGGGAAGTTAAAATACTACTTTATAATATTTCAACAGTAAAGTAAATTAAAATATTATTTTTGGACACAATATATTGTCATTACTATGTTTTGGCAGTGAGGTTACTATAGCTAATTGAGAAAAATTATTAGACCTAATTGTAGAATTCCCACACTGGACGTCATGTGGCTTAGAATCTTAGGCTTACTTTGACTATATTTTCTGTTACGAAGAAATCAAGGTTCAAATCCCCGCGCATTATGGATAGTTTTATTTGTAAATATTTATCAGCCTCTCTCCAAGCAAATACTGGTACATTTCCTTTGGAACTTTGCCTCCACTCCATTGTGTTATTAAAACAAGTATTTAGTTACAAGGGTAGTCTACATGGA
>CABEEJ010003402.1:53353-83375 GCA_901482245.1 Timema douglasi | reverse complement strand
GGCAAACTATTCTGCAGTCATGTGTGGAGGTATATCATACCTCGTGGGCTCAGTGAGTCACGAGTTGCTACCTTTCAAACTCGACGTAGTGTACATATATTAAAGTAAATGGTACAATGCAGTGTACAAACTTATATTTTATTTTAAAATAAAGACATTTACTAAAAATTGTAAGATTTGTGAAACAAAATAATATGCATTGATGCAGGAACACTCTATTAAATATTATAAATGAAATTATATAAGTTATTACAGAAACACTGAGAAAAGAGGAACATCTCTCTCCACCAAAGATAAAAACAATCAATTCAAATGTGCAAATACTCCTCCCACAAAAATTGAGCTTTAAGCTCTGAAAATATAGGCTTTACACAAATATATTTCTAATAAAATATGTCTAATTTTAATATTACTACAACATTACATTGATAAGTCATCCAGTATCTGAAATAGTTAGGGAGATATATTCAAAATGGGAAATTTTTCTGCTTGTGGGAAGTACTCTCAAAATTGTTTTTATGGGAAAATGTGAATTTCCATTTTGTTTTTAATGTTAGAGAGTCCCAGGGTACTAAATTTAATCAAAATTAGTTCAGCGCATTTTTAGATTTTTTTTTATAACTTTGCCTTTCAGTAAATTACCATTCATTTTAAGGTTGGATAGCCAATTCCAAATATTCTTTGGGGGAACATTATGTAAGCCCCAGATACTCAGTTTTATCGCACTCGGTAAAATAGTTTCTGCTCCAGGCCGGGACACAGATAAACAGACGACATCACGAAAACTACTTTTACGGTTTCAGGGAGTAATGAAACTTCGACATTTAAAATATCTTGACCTATATTCTTTTCACGATCACAATACTTCCTCTTTCCGAGGGGTTGTGTTAAAGTAAAACTCGCCATATTACCCTGAACGCATAGTGGGACACCCAAACAAGCACAATCGTCATAAATATATAATCTTTTATGGTCAGTCTATATTTTCTTTTGCTCCACGTCTAACTACCAGTCGATATTCTGAGCCTTTTTACAATGATGGAGTAAGAATACGTAAGGTTTAATTTAGAGGAAATATATCCTATAAGAATTCGTTTAAGAGAAGAGTGGAAAACCCTTTAGCAAAAAAACACCATCATTATATCCAGTTGGGATTTAAACCTCGATCTCCCCATCACTGATAATCCAAACCAGCTCCATAATGTAGTGGTTAATGCACCTGTAAACTAGCCTAGTGACATTGGGTTCTATTCCTAGATAGTACCTCAGGTATTTTTCCCGAAAGGGAAATCACCCCAACGATCAAAGGTTTAGTTTATTAGGTTTAAGTTAGGTTTAAGGGTTTTCAATGGTTCCACACCCCAATACTCATTATTACCATCACCTGATCTCATCGGTAAATGAAAGAGCCTCCACAGAATCTATGTATGCATTATATAGCCCAGAAGCGCATTTCTATTATTACTATTATTATTATTGCTACTCTCCAAACCAAACAATGTGTATGCCTTATCCTGCTTGTCCACCAGTGCGGGTATTGGTATTAAGCGTGTACGGATCCAAGATTTCCAAATTCGATATTAAATATATAATATCCCATCCTAAAAGAATGTTACAAGAAAACTTCCAACTTATTTTAAAGGATGGAAGCATATATGATTATTAAAAAAATATATAATGTGAATGATCGCGTAAACAGCTATAGTGTAACGCATTTTAAAAGTTCAAAAAAGATCATACAAACACATTTAAATAATCCTATATTCAGTCAAGATTCAATCATAAGATAGCCAACCTCAGTGAGAGCAAATATATATATTCTTCCAAAGTGAGAATATACATTTAACTTGTATAATAAATATGATTTATCAAAATTACCATAATATATTACTTTGTGATCCGATAGCGTCCCCATAGTTCATGTCGCTGCCATATTAATAAAGAATAAATACATATCAAGATGGCGGGAAGTGAGTAGAACCTGTCTCTAACGGCTCCGGCATGAATATCAAAACTACATTCATTATTACTAATAGCTGTTACTTATCTTAGTTATATTTCACACCGCCAGAAGTAATTAAGTCTAGCAAGTTTTGTTAATTTAATTTATTCACAGCTTTGATAAAGTGTTTATGGTTTTGTTTATTTTTCATGCATAGCCTCTGTTCTACGTGTAAATGTCACCAACTATGAAAAGTGTGCTCGAAAGATTTGAGGAGTTCGAAGCAAGTGTAAATAATACTATTCAGAGTCTTGTGCTCCAGGTAATTAATAGTGGAAAGACTAGAACTATTGGGTTGACTCAGAAAGATAGTGGATCAATCCTCAATGAGTTTGAAAATTTTAAAATTAATTTCCAAAACGAAGTTGATCAATTGAGAAAGGATTTCTCAAATTCAAACAAGAAATTCATGTTTAAAGAGGATAGACCTGACAATCTTGAACAATATAGTCGAAGAAACTGTTTGCTGGACCATGGAATGGCCAAAAAGCCAGAAAAAGGATGGGAGGACTGAAGCTTTGAGAATGTTTGAGACACGCCTAATGTTAAGATTGAGGCTCGTGATGTCGACAGGTTTCATCGAATAGGCAAGCCGAAGAGAACATCCGCAGAGGCTCCGGTGGAGGGAAAAATACCTATTATGATTAGATTCACAAGCAACCAACCTCGATCATTTGTTTTTAGCTCCAAGAAAGCCCTCCCTCAAGAACACCTTCATTTTTATAACCAATTCACTCACGTCCGTGAATCAACAAATCCTCAAGGTAGCGAAGGATGAAAATGGAACCGGCGATGCTGAATAAAGGATGGCAAAATAATTTTTCAGGAAGACCAAGGTCATTGAGTGTATACCAATACACTTTGCCATGTAGAAAACATAAACCCGTTGTTAACTAGATAGCATAGGCCTATACATGAACACTTAACTAACAATATACCGGTAACCAATTTAAAATATGTAATCAGTGTGCTGCCATGACGTGCTGGTGTTTGATACCATAAAGTCATTTGGTAGACATTTTAGGTCAAATGACTTTAGGCCTACTGACGGGTACTCAAATTGCGTATTTCCTTGACGGTAGTAAGACGTGGTGGGAAATAAAGAAAATCGAGCTAATCCTTCTAAGAATTTTATCCTCTCTAATCCTCCCTCTCTGACCTACCCCACAGCTACGTCACAGCTGTCTAGCTTTTAAATTAAGTCATGTTTAGCTAAATGCGCGTTTAAGGATATTATTTTCAAAACAATGTTTTGTTTTAAAGCTTCTCAAACGGCCAAAATAAATGCAAACTCAATCATAGTTTTCCTGGACGAGAAACTAGAGCAGATGTAAATACTATAATATTCTATAGATATCCTCCCTATCTATGACTGACGAACTAAACTGTTATATTTGCTCTAATCTCGTTAACCGGACGAATACGCGGGGAATGACAATGTTTATCTGTCTATACATCTGCCTGTCTCTTTTCACTAATTACGTCATGGAGTTTGACTCCTGCAGAGACCTGCCATCGGAAGACTTGCGAATGGGAAGTTCTTGTTGAAAGAAGGCCCCTCGGGACTTAGCTTAGGGGACTTACATTGACATTTGACGTCATCACACTCAGATATAATCATTTTATGGGCCTCAGCAAAGAGGTCGGATAGTTGTGTTGAGAGTAGAAACATTTCCTGGACATAAGTTGTTTTAAAATATGGAATCAATTGGCACATATTTTTCATATAATAGTTTATATTAAGGATAATTTTTTTTCAAACCAGTATTATATTAAAATTTGGAAATATATCAACCAAAAACCATGTATTTATTTATTCGATTCTTCTTTATATAACTACGCAACATAACTTTTAAATTCGCTTAAAAAATAAATTATATTCTATTTGACAGTGATTAATACCATCACTGGTGTAGCTATCGAGCAATTTAATGTCAAATTTGCAAGCCATTTGAATTTTGCGAGTTTTAAACCTGTACAGAAATATAATTATGTAGGATATATCTATTTATGTATCATAAGATTAAAACATAATTAGTTGCATAGTAATAATAATTATTACTATTTGTATACCTACATGTTCTTTTTTCACGACAGGTCCATTCCTTTTGTCAGTGAACTTAGACCACCGATGCACCTTGTCTTCTGCCTCCTCCTTCAACTCCCAGAATTTTCTTATGTCCTTCAATTCATCCAATAGTTGCATAATCTCTTATTTTAACTAAGCCTTAACGCTTGTATATTTTATATATATATATATTTTATATATATATATATATATATATATAAAACACATAAATGCATATGTAGATAAATGTCAACTCTATACAAAAATAAGATAGTATAAAATTAATTATGTTTAGATATTAATAAACTCTATGGCATGAGCCTGTAATTGAGCTATACCAACCAAGAGGCTGTCACTATTAACGTCGATAGTACCAACATTTGCGGATATATGGTGTCATGGGGTCAGCACAACGAACCCTCTGACCGTTAATTTCAGTTTTGTGCACTAAAGCTGCTAATTATTTGAGTCCGTCCCAGACCTACCACTTCGCTGACAAATTCTGAAAGTGCCAGGATTAAAACCCAGCACCTTTGGATATTTAATTAAAACTCTGACAACTAGAGCACAGAGGCGGTCATAAATGCTAATACTTAGCAAAAATAATATATTATAAAACTAGTTTCTAATATATATAAATGATAAAACTTAATAAAAACGAGAGCTTATACAACTTATTTTTATTTATTCTCATAACACAGAGAAAAACAGCCCTTCAAGTTTTGTGTTGTTAAGATTACATGCGGGGACATGGATTTACGGCTTTCATTTCCGTCTTCAGTTGAACCGGATAGCTCGGTTTTTCTTTTTTAGGAGAGGATGGGGGTCTATATCTCAACTGTTCTGGGTCATATCACCGCTACAGAATGTGCCTAAATAAGGTGGGGAACCGGGTCGACCGCGGAATGAAGATACTTCTCCAGAACTCAAGAGATAGAGAAAGAGGAATGTTAGTTTGTAAAAATATAGCTGACATCTATTCCCCTCCCCCCTTGAGAACTTTTGAGTAGATGTCAACGTGAGTTGGATCTAACGGTACATTTCATGTGCTAACCTGATGAATGGGAGAGCAAGACAGGATAATAGTGAGTTTTGTTCATGTTCAGGAAGAATTGTTGTTTCAGTTGGGGAGTTGTCACCGCAACCAACTAATACCATCTTGTATTCTGTATTGCATTTGAGGTTATTTCTTTTATATTGTTTGAATTGAACAACTTTTTAGATTAGTCGGTAGAGTGTCTACCTCCTAAGATATGGGTATTGGGTTCGATTACCAGTATGGCTGGAAAAAGATGTCATTGATGAAATGTGGGTTTCCTCTAAATAGTGCTAATTAACAGCTGTCATTGGTAGTTGTGTTGGTTCCAAATGTAAGCCTGTTTGTAAGTCGGTTGCTGATATAATGGCAGTTCAGAAAGTGCACGTTGAATGACTCTAATAATAATCACAATAGTAAATGGTCACTTTTGTTTATTGATAGGCCACAATCATTAAGTTGCATGGGATGATTTTGGCTTCGCATAGCGTCTCAATAACCGTTAGAGTTGTACGAAAACATATTAATTTCACGAGTATTTCTTGATAACTAAAAAATATTATTTTAAAATTCATTCTCTCCATCCTATTACATCAGATTAAATAGTTTAGGTAGATAATAAGCAATGCCTACTGTATCAGGATGTCCCCTTATAAGGAAAACCGAGAATAATGCTTGTGTTTTGTGCATCGGGGTAATAATACCGGGAAAAGTGCTTGAATTTTGCCGTCTGTAGGGAGTTTAAAGATGAGAGCCACTCTAAATAGTTTTTATGGACATACAAATTTCAAAAAATAGCTGGGGATGGACCACTACAGATAGCAAAACAAAGAGGCATGTTTGTTCAAACATTTGTCAGGGGAAAACCACATCAAATATATTTAATTAAAAATGAATTCAGGCAAAGACCACTCTAAATAGATTCTAGGGGTATCGATATTTAAAAGAAATCTGGGGTAGGAATACTCCAAGTAACTTGGAGAGCTGTTGAATTTTCAAAACGTTCCCATATAAAAACGTCTAAAAATAGCTTTTAAGTCAAATCCAATTTGAAAATAATTTCCATGGTTGAATCCCCAACCCTCTTGTCTTGGGGTATAGCTATTTTCAGCACTTTTTATAAACCCCCATACACAACCCTTTCAAGTCCAAATTATTAAATCTTCGAAAAAAATAATTTTAGCTAGAAATATGATTGCAGTGATAATTCGTTCTGAAAAGAAGTAAAATTAAACACTTTGCAATGCTGTTTCAAAGTTATATATCCCAAGGCTGGTAACTTAAATAACACTCTTTATAATAAAATATTTGCTAAGTAGCTACACCTGGGAATGGAAATTGTACCCAGGACCTTTCTATTAGTGCAACAATGAATGCTATTTCTAGGCCTAGAGCCAGTGCCATTATGTCATTTTCATTATAATATTTTAATTGTGTTTGTGAACGGTACATAATCCTTAACTAGCAATTTATTTTAGAATTATTATTTACACGTTTAAATGTTGTACTTTTCAACCTCTGAATTATTTTTGTTTAATGATATACGTAAACCATGTTTAGATTAATTATCAGTATCGTTCAAAGGTACCCATAAATTTTTAAATGAAGAAATCTGTAAATATTCACAAAATTTTCCGTAAGAACCAGCAGATCGCTAGGCCTCATGACGTCATTATAAGAGGAGTTGACACATTTCAAACTGCCCTGTAGCTAAAGACAGCAATGGGCTAACCCGAACTGGCAGTTAAACGCGTTACACAATAAGAATTAATACTACCCACCCCAGTAGTCACGCGTTCTAAGATGTTTGACTCGCTATTGACTGTATTACAGGGCGTTGAAAAATCAGGGTATAATCTCGGCTGGGTGTTTTGGGGGTTATTTTACACATGTGAGCTATCACTATGATTTTGCCATTTTATCTTCACGCAGATGCAGGGGCCCTTCATCTAAACTACCTTCTTCATCCTTATCACTTAAATTAAGTCCTAAGTAGCACTTTGATGTTTAATGTGATAGTCAAACAAATTAAGTCAATTCAAGCATAAACGGAAATTTTTTAATTTCAAACTCATAAAATATTATATTTAAAAAAAATCTGATTTACTGAGGACTCTTTGAAAGCGGTACAATTTGTATAGTAAGAACTTTATTTGACAGCTAGAAATGTACGATTATATTCATCCTAAGCTGAGACCTGATGTAAACAAAGCCACGTGGAAGTCAAGGCTCTGATTTGCTACAGAACGGATTTTCACTGAATAGTCTCTTCTATATGTTGTATTTAACATTAGAAAATTATTATAACAAAAGTTATCACTTCATTTGATTTAGAAATTATACTTTAAGCTTTTCCAGCGCTATTCGAATACCAACAAACTCCTGACTCGGCGTTGAGGAACCCCATGGTAACGTCCTTATCACTTGTTAACGTCAAGTCAGCAACGGTCAGTTCATCTCGGCAGTGATAAAGTGACGGTTGTGAGTGTTTAGGGTTTCCCGTGTATTTATGGAGTTTTCTGAGTCTGGCTTGAGTTTTGTTAAACATAAGAGAGGAAGTTTAAAAGCATTACAAATACAGAAATTCGAAGTGACTTACTTTGCTATGGTACCGACTATACATGGTCACGCCTCTTTAAAATATTGCACTAGTATTCCGCCAATCATGTAGGTCCTTCGCGTAGTGATATGAAGATGTTTGTTTACGTCAGGTCTCAGTTTAAGATGAATAAATAATATACCTATTTTCACGTAATCATACATCACGTCATGGGATTTTAAGAGGTAACTTTTGATATATATAATAATTATCTCTAAATTAATATTAATTATTAATTTTGTTTGCCAAAAAAGTTCATATTTTATAAAATGCCCTTTCTATGAAAATTGGATTGTACCAGCCAGCCATTATTACAAACCACAGTCACCCCAGAACGCAACGAATCCAGACATATATATAGGGGTTGGGTGTATTCCGATCGTTACATTTATCTCTCCAAGAGAAACATTCATTCATATTTCAAACCGTATTTCATATTGATATGGTAATTACAAAGGCAATCTTTCAATAATATTGGTTTCTCTGTAGACTGATATTGTACGAGCGACTCGGATTTGGAAAAAAAGATTCTAAAGATTTGATGGAAAGTATTTATTGTCCTTTGGAGAAAAAAAAATGCACACGTAAATCATTGGCTTTTTATCTTCTCTATAGGAGTTTGGAAATCCGAGTCTACTCCTCCCAAAGAACATTTTCTTTGACTAGTCTTAGTTCGCAGAGAGAGGGAGGGGTTGAGGGAGGAGAATTAAAAGGAGGGGGTGATATCTGTGGCTTACGGCTCATGTCATACCGAGTGTAAGGAGTAAAGAGGATCAAGCCAGAAGACCATTCAAAAGCGAATGGGGTGTGCACTATTACCCAGTGAAGATAAACAGGAGAATTTAATTGAAAATAAAAACAATTATATATATTCCCATCCTCTTTCAATAAGTGGGAAATATATTATTCTTACTTCTTTTGATGATAGTGTGAATGTGGGTCAGTGATTAATTTTAAACGGATTTGTCTGATTCGATCTTTTGTTTTAAGGTGGGTATTTAGGAAACTTAAGGGTAATATTTTTGAAGATTTAATATCAAAACATTTTTTGGGCAATGAGGGCAAAATAAATTAAATAATTATCCCAGCAGAAACATATTTTTTAAACTTCTATGTATAAAGATATCAACAATTTTTAAACATCTGTCAAGGGTGTCCTGGAATTTAATGAGAAATTTTTATCTTCATTAAAAAAGTTTCTCATATAATTCTATGTTCATGACAGGTATTCAACAACTGTTGATATCAACATGTGTAAAAAATTAAATTTTTTGTTTCTACTGGGGCAATATTTTATTTATTTGGCCAAAAAATTTTTAGCATAAAAATTCAAAAGCACTGCCTTTAACTCGCGTTAAATATGCTCTCACCTTGAGGCCCGTTGACACGGTTTTAGTGGACTAATGGAAGTCTAGTGGTATTAGCTTACTAACATAATAGTTGTGTTGACACGCATTTTTCATTTGTATTAGTGTCGCTTCTAAAAACATGGTTGAAAATTAAGTTGTGCTAACTGATCTCACTACAGGTGAATTTTTTTTATCACTGCGTTTCATTTCTCGTTCGGGTTATTTATACGTATATTTTAATTATGAATATGTATTATGATCTAGAAAGGGTGAATATATAAAAAGAATGGGTGACCAAATATATTACAATTTTTGGTAAACGCAATGTATCATAATTAGTTGACATGTTTAAAAAAACATAAAAACAACATAAAAAAAGTTAGTGATTAGTATGTCTCATATTTCTTAATTCCTTAATAGATTAAAATGTATTTCAGTTGGTCCCAAATAATTATTATATTATTTTTCTTGATTTGTTAACTCACTTAGCATACATGATAAATAAAATTAAACTCAAATAAGCTCAATAAATCCCAATACAACCTTCGGTTTGGCAGTTTTTTAAATAGGCCTAACGCAGGTTTTTTAAACCCTGTTTTAAATTTTGGTATACTAATGACAAAATATTTTGTTAAATGCTAGCTTGCTAGGCCAAAAATATTCCTTAAAAATAATAATTCATTAATTTGTAGATTGGTTTAAATATAAACTATCTGGTTTGCTATGCGATAGTAATATTATATTATGTATCTACTCAAGTTTCCAAAGCATTACTACAAAGTTTTGGAAGTGTGTGGGCTGAACATTTCTAATTAAAATTTATAAAGCTTGGTTAAAGTGTCAAATACGAAGATTGGAAAACTTGCCGGTGATTTAGTGTGAAAATCACCGGACATTCATACCTTACTTGCCGATAACACGAATATTATGTTGTCGNCACCGGACATTCATACCTTACTTGCCGATAACACGAATATTATGTTGTCGGAACTATTCACGGTGCTACAATGTTGTATTATATTTTGTGATTGTATATAAAAAACCCGCCTCGGTGGCGTAGTTGGCTAACGCGCTAGTCGTGTTGAGCCCTACTGCTGAGGACGGGGAGATTGAGGTTCGAATCTCGGTCGGGTGAACTGGGGGTGGTTTTCCCTAAATGGTTTTCCACTCTCCCTCCACGCAAATGCAGGCTCACTTCCTCTAATTCAACCTTCCCAATTCCTAATCCATTAGAGTAATTAGAAATTGAAGCGTATTACCCGAACGGGTAGTAAGACGTGGTGCTAAATATTATTATTGTTATTATAAAAAAAAATTACGCATGGCACTTTGATTGGTAGCAAATAATGGTTTTATACAATTATTGATAGCATTTGTTTACCGATATTAAATAATATCTCTCACAATGCACATTTGTAATATTTACGTAGGCCTAACATTTTATTTTGGAAACTTTTAAAGAATATGTACACCTTTATAACTTTACAATATCCTCTAGTGCAATATCCTCCGCATTCTTATCTTTATAAATTTGGTGCTTAAAATTGCACAAAAACTCATTCTTTTCATAACATTCCATAAATAAGTGTCCCCCGCACAACCAATTCCTTAGTTGCCGCCATTTTGAATTGTCTACTTGCATTAGTAAAGTTGGAAGTTGACCAACTTTTTCACTTGCAAGTAGACTTGCTTGTTAGTAGCTTGCTTATCTGTTTACACGGTGTAAGCTGTGCGCGCGCAGCCAAATTAGTGTACTTGCATTAGTCAACTAATATCGTGTCAACGGGTCTTTACAAACGTTTCCTAACTGTGACGTCACAGCAAGTCAAGATAGGATCTCCCATGTTAGTGTATTTAGGTTTCATTTGGCGAGTTTTAAAAATAAAACATTGAAATAAAAACAAATTCTTACATAATAATAAAACAATAATACTACATTTTTCAAAACATATATTTTGAATCTTGAAGTATTTGTATTTTTCAAGCAGAATTTTTAAATTGTTTACAAATTAGGCTAAGATATTTGATTTACTAAAGAAAATGACCAGTAGGAACCATCCTTCCTGCAAGTAGATTAAAAAAGTCCGTGAAAGTATATGTCTATCAAGAATAGTAAATTAGACAAAAGTGTATTTTTAAATGCGAATTAATGCTGCTTAGGCTCAAATATTAAGGCGAGTGCTTATTAGTCTTCCTAGGAAGAGGGTGTCATTAGTATGTAAACAAGAGGCCATACATGTGTAACTACTAAAAGCCGCAATAACGGAGAGTATAAAGATAGGTTCAAAATGTTATCAATGCTTTACTGACAAGCTAAGAAAAGTCTTACAAAAATATAGAAAGTCTTATAAATGTTTTGCCATAACGTTAATATCTGCGTTAGTAGCTTTAGCAGACTTTCTACTACAAACAAAAGAAAATTACAAAACATTGTGGGACATCAAGTACCCCCTGAAATCCTGTCTGTGCTCTAGGGTTTCATGTATCCCAGTTTGGGAAATAATGTATTTGAGTACTTATAAAAAAGTTAATTTGTTAATTTGTGGATGCTATTAATTAGGGACAAAACTTTTGGGGATGTATGCATTTAGACATAATTTGGAAATTGGACTGTAGTTGGGTTTTCATGTCTTAATGCACCAAATAACCCACTTCAGTGGCAGAATTGTGTAAGGCACCAATCTTGAAATATAATGGATTTACAATTAATGAAAGATTTGAGTTAAAAATCCAGGTCAGGTGTATTGAGGGTGAATTTTTCTAAGTGGTTTTATGCTATATTTCCACAAAAATTGCGGGTTCATAATGAAAACTAGTAGTAAAACACGGTGTTTAAAAAAAGCCAAGGTATTATAGATTTGACAAAAATAAGATACGATATCAAAATTTACGACTGTAAAATGTTTTACAATATCTGACAAACAATCTATAGAAAGGACCATCAACAGCCAACGGGGTGAGCCTATGAGGAATTCCGATAATCAAAGAAGTGACTCGAAAAGATAATGTTGCTGACTTTCTATCGTCTCATCCGCTTAGTTTAAAATATGATGCGCCTGTGGTTTCATATCAAATTCAACCGTGAAAAAAACCCGTCAAGGAGAGCATTATTTCACTTAGCTAATTAAAAGTAGAGTATTGTGTCTCAAAGGAAATGTGTGATGTGAAGGCACGCTCATAAAAGCCTATAATAACATCAGGGAATTGTGAACAGCGGCGGTAATGAAGAAGGGAGAAGAGTGCAAAAGTTAATTAACATGCTTTAGCTTAGTTCACCGCCATTTTCATGAAATAGAAATTAAAACTGTTGGAAGAGAGATTGACTGTTCACATAGGTTTTATGTAATTAACTTTATAAAGCTGGACTATCCATATTTTTCCACTTATATATTTTATTTCATTTAACTAAATCAAAGCTTGATAGTTACTCCCAGTGATGTATTTTAACTCCTTGTAGAATATATATAACCATTTAATGTTTTCCGTCAGAATGTGAACTAAAATTATTTAATTTTTATCAACTTGTCTTAATACCTGTTAGAGTTAAACGCTTATGTACTAATCACGCTAATGGTTTTAGGGATTAGGACTGTTATATTTAGAGAAAGTGTATTCACATTTGCCTAGAGGAAGGGTGAAACCCCATTTTGGGAAAACGACACTTAAATACACTCGACCTAGATTCGAACCTCGATCTCCCCGTCATCAGCAATATAGCCCAACACGAGAGTAAAGCGTTAGACCATTCGGCCACGGAAGCAAGCAACTAAAATTATTCAAATCAGGAAAAGCGCTTATTTTGCGTTATCGACCAAGAAAGGCAATACTATTATTATTATGAGTATTATTATTATTAGCATCGCGTATTACTACCCGTTTGGGTTATACGCACTTACGATAATGTGTAATTTTAGGGTGATTGTGAAATGAAATGAAAGACCTACAGTTTAACGTGGGATCCAAACCACGGTGAAGGCCTGGCATTCTACACATTTACAAGTTGTGATTAATACACGTCTGGTCAGAGGTGAAAGAAAAGTTTGGTAATCAGATAAATCTGTGCTGGGACTGAAGATTGAACCTCGGAGCCCCAACACAGAAGTCTGACACCTTGCCCCTAGACCGCCAGGTCACCTAACCTAGGACAGTACACCAAATACCACACATTTGGCCCCAGAGTCAAAAAACTATATGTATAGAAGTAAGACTCCCTACACACATAGTAAATATCAAGCTCAGAAGATTTTGAACTCGAATCAGCGTCTCCTGCACATGAGGGATGGTCTTACCTCGTCACAGTGAGAATACTCACGTCGTGTAGAGCGTCAGGTACAGCTTTCTGTACGTACAACGGTCGAGTGTTGAAAGTTTGGCAAGACGTAGATCCTCACCTGGAAATGTTGGGGACATTCAGAGAACATTTAAACATCGTTACATAGTGACGGCATTTCACCTAAGTGTCTAGCGGGATTTAAAGGGACCAGGGAAGTTCAAGCGTTACTAAATGGTCCGGGATTTATCCCTTAATAGCGCCGTTAAGACGTCTTGTAGCGTGTTAGGCGCATTTAGCACTTATCTCGTAATCAGGTAGCTCCTTATCGAATTACGTGTAGCTTCAACTCTCCTTCTTGACCTACATAATACCTAAACACTTAGATCCGCATTGGTGAACGCGTGGACCAGGGAGTCAACCTCGTCTGGTTGCGGGGACGAGGAGATTGAGGTTTGTATGGCGATTGAGTGTACTATGTTGGGCGTTTTCTAAGATGGATTTTCAAGCTCTTTCCAAGTAAATGTGGGTATATTTACTTTAAACTAAAACTTCCTCGTATCTTAATTCTCTTTGTGTAAACAGGCCTATGCGGAGAGCCCCAACTGGTCATAAAATTTGGAGCTAAAAAAGAAAAAAAATTGCAATGCAACTTTAAAAAATAATAATTAAGATCTCCTAAATCATCTTATTTGAAACAATAATAATTTAATTAACATATTCAGATGGGCTCTCAGTTTCTAGAACTTTTGCTAACTTACAATAATGGATAATTTTAAAATTAATTTAAATAAAACCATTTTGTATTTAACTCAGCTATAAAAATTAATGCTTCTACTTATAAAATACACATTAGTCTTTTTCTTAACAATCGTTAGTCTTGCTTGGTTTTTTTAGCACTGCGTCTTATTACCTATTCAGGTTATACGATTATGTACTAATTACGTTATGGTTTTAAGGATTAGGAAGGTTATGTTTATAGAAAGTGTACCCGCATTTGCGTGAAAGGAGAGTGGAAAACGTTGCTTTTTAAAACTATCCTCAGTACACCCGACTGGGATTTGAATCTAGATTTTCCCATCATCGGCAGTCTAGTCTACTGCGAGAGTAGTGCGTTAGAGTATGCGGCCACCGAAATAGGTTTGCTTTTTTTTTTTAAATGGGATGTCACCATAATATTTTTCTGACCTACGCATCGCTGCGACTCTGTATTGGGTTAAGTCAACAACATTCTTAAATATTTTCCCACCATCCCTCCACGCAAATGCAGGTATACGTTCTTTAAATTATACCTTATTCATCCCTACAATATTAGTGTAATTAATACTTATGCGTTAATCCTTAACTGGTAGTGAGACGCAGTCAAAAAAAAAATGAATGAAATAACAGTCCTCACAAACTTGTTTTATTTAATTACCATTCAGCATTCCTTTAGTTCTTGTTTTGAAAGGCTCACGTTTTGAATGAATATTCATAGCATTGTTTGAAGAGAGATGTAGAAACTTTCTCTAGAAGGGGTAATGAATATTTTGAAAGCAGTCACCGAACCATGACTCACAACAGCGTTGACTTTCAGCACTGAAACATGCATTCCGATACACGGAATATTGTCAGTAGGTAAATAATTAATCAATTAATTACTAACAGTTGACCACCCATGCATGTAGCCAACATTGAAATATGAAAGTGGCACACAGATGGGGCAGAAGTGTCCTTGTACGCTATTACTCACGGGTGGTTTAGTTTGTTATTTCGGCAGCTGTTTAGTTGATAACATTGCCGCTGTACTGACAGGAATGTGGTGTCCGGTGAAAAATGGACAGTTTTTTTTTTAAATCCGCTTCCTCTCATGCAAATGATTATGCAATAATAAGGGAGCGAATATTTGTGACCATATTCGTTAGAACGAATGACCACAAAGTCATGGATCAATGCTTTGAATCCCAGAAAGACCACAAATTTAATTAAATTTATAGAGGTTAGTGTCGAGTATATCGTTGTCCGTTCCAATAACCCTCTGTAGGGTTAAGCTTCCCATTTCCTGACTTTTCTAAACCTCGAATAAACTTCCTGTGGATGCTCTCGTCACATAATATAACATTTAAATTGTTAAAAACCAACAAAATTAATATTTTTAATATAACATGGGTGACCTGGCGCTCTAGGGGTAAGGTGTCAAACTTCCATGTTGGGGGTCCGGGGTTTAATCCTCGGTACCGACACAGATTTATCTGATTGCCAAACCCTTCCTTCACCTCTGACAAGGCATCTTGTTGTAGCGCCTCAACCGTTGCCTTTGCCCTCTCCGGCTACCTTCCGTCCCTTAGTCCCATAACCTAAGTTCAACAAGTTGCCACAGAGAGCGCGGTTTTAAATTACAAAAAAAAAGGGGTAATCACAGAGAGGCCATGTCATCCAGCTTCGCCTCTTGTCTTACCAGAAAAGCTAAGGCTAGGTCTAATGGACCTAACCAAAAGGTAGTCTGAGATCAGACAAGAACTAACAAAGGTTAACAAGTACAGCCCAAGGGCTCATTTATTTTGATAATACTCAGAGTTAGAATAATTAGTACAATATTGGAAAATAAACTTTGATATTTATATAAGCTAATGTATAAATGATAAACTAATTCTCTTATAAATATAGATACAATAGGATATAATAATCCGCGATGAAAAAGAGAAATTGTTTCTAATAAAAAAATATAAAGTTTTACAAATAATAAATATTGCCATGAAACTATCAAGTTTTTTAAAGCTGCAAGTTAATATCTCCCATGAAACTAACATTTAATGGGTTTTGGTCCTAATAGTAATAAAATGTAACTTTGGAAACATCTGACTGAAAACAATACATATAATCTAATGTTAACATTTCCCGTTAACTAATAAACTAGCCTAACTGAAATAAACACAATAGACTGTAAACATAACAAATACCCTAACACTAACCTACAAATACAGATACAATAATTCGTTACGACCATAGTTCGAACCCTGACCTGAATCCAAAAGCTAAAAGTTAAAGTCAAGTTTCCCTTTAAAATCCACCGGGATTTGACCCAAGACCTAAGTGTTACTATGTTTAAAGTCAAAGTATTAATAATCTTGTTAAGAAACGAACTTGCCAAATTTCTCCAAGAGTTAAACCCTGACCTCAATTTAACCATATTTATGGTTCGAGAACAATCTCCCTAGTTAACACTTAATCTAGTAAACTTCACCGAGCTTCGCACCCTGACCTGTAATAAGTACAGTTCACGGTCGAAGATTACTTTCCCTAATTTACATTGAACAAACTAAAATTCCTCCAGGATTCGAACCTCAACCTAACATTCTCAAATTCCATGGTCGGCGATTAATTCCTGTCATTAAGTATAGCTTACATTTTATAAGACGGTCCTAGGGGCCTACTATCTGCCCAAGTTATGCTAATTCCTAATCGGCATCAAAGAGTAAAGATTACGTTGAAACACAAGCTTATATTCGATTTTGCCCAGCGGGGAAAATCAGGAAGGAGAGAGTCACAACACGATGTCGTCATAGACGTCCAATCATGAGGCGCTACACAATTATAACACAGTCCACACTCGCATAGCAACGGGTGGTGGGGGGGTAGCAACGGACGTCTGGCTCACTGATACGGTTATTTTGAACCGCACTCTCACGCATGCGCGTGTTGGACGAGTGTCCTAGTTCAGAGAAGGGGTGAGGATATCTGACTTTCACTTCACAGTTTACTTGCAGCACGTGCACAAAAGTCTTTCTGTTGCGCAATAGTTGATCTTCAATGAAACTTCGACTTTTTTGTCAAAAGGGTAAGTTGAAAACAGTTGTTGGTGACGGGCCAGTCTGTAGCTACGGTACAGATCGAATGTGTGGAATGCCAGTCCTCCACCGTGGTTCGGATTCCATGTTAAACTGTAGGTCCTTCATTTCATCTCACAATCACCCTACCATTACACATTAGTGTAAGTGCGTATAACCCGAACGGGTAGTGAGAGGCGGTGCTAATAATAATAATAATAATTTGATATAACATTCAACAAAAACAAATAAATAATACTTGCATTGGTGGTCGAATGGTCTAACGTGCTACTCTCACGCATTATACTACATTACCGGTGATATGGGGAGATCGGGCTTCAAATCTCAATTGGGCGTAATAAGGCAGGGCTGCTACGCACCTGGGAAATATGAGGAATTTTCCAAATTTTAGTAAAAAATACTGGAATATTAGTTAAATTAGAACATTTAACAGAAAGATTAAAATAGGTATTTGGATGGATGAAAAAATGAACCTAAAAATTAAGCACTCTAATTCAATCATGTAATTTTACCCCTTAAACAAGGGTTGTGAATGGACAGAATATATATTTCACCATGAATTTTAAATCGACCCGTTTTAAACATAAGTTACATCACTTCACACTTTTGACTCTTGGTTAAATATTAATCTGGCCGATAAATATTTTTATCTGGTCGATAAGTTAAAAGTGCGTCTTATGACTGTCTGATACCATTTATCTGCCATATAGAATGTATTTATCCATCACATTTTTATCGGGAGGTTTAAGTACCTGATAACTTTTATCTGAAAGTTAAAACGGTTGTTGCTATAATGACGCGTTGTTTTCATGAGGTTTCGCCAATCAGAGTCTGTTTTTAGGTTAAAATATTGGTTCACGTGTTTAGTAATCACATGCCCGGACTTTAACTATATAAAGTTAGAACATTTAATTCACACTTTTATATAAAATGACAAGCTATTTGGAGAATTATAGTCATATAAGTACAAATTATTTGAAGGCGAGTACAATAAATTACATTTTGTAAACGTTTACCAAACTATTGCCCACATTTTGGCAGACACCGAAATTAGTACTTGCAAGACATTTATTTAGCCTTTGCACTCATGCGACGACATCTGTATCCTCGAACTCTTTTAAGGATTGGCTACATGGAACCACACCGCACGCTTTTTTCCGGTGGAATGCTATCCATGTTTTTAAATTCAAGTGGCTACATGAGTTCGCACCGCACTGACGTGGACGAATCGTCGATAGACCATTGCTCCGCACTATTACGGTACGGTTTGAACCGTGTAGCCACCCACCACCGGAAATAACTGTTTGGGATCTTCCGAACTTAGTTTTCATGCTAAGCCCTAAGCACTGTAGGGTTGGGCGAAACAGTGATTTTACGATATCGGTGATCACCGTGACCTTGATTTTAAAAGACCAGTGATTTATACCAGTCACTGTGTCAGCACTGTTAAAACTAGGCATTTCTCTCACGGCCGTTGAACGTGTGACGCTGTAGTCATTGTTCCCAACATTACATACAAGATAAACAATAATATAAACAACAACTTTTTGAACATTAAACCTTCTTCTTAAATATTAACTAACTTAAAACTTTATTCTTCGTAATTAATGGCTAGCGCGTGCATCCATGTGGCTCTCGGGTTAGAAATTTCGGTGCGGCTCGTGTAGCCGCTTGCTAGAAAATGTGGTGCGGTGCGGGTCAGCTCTATGTAGCCATAGCATTAGCCGCCATTATTTAACAAATGTTGAAAGTTGTAGCCACAAGCCAGGTTATAGCGGTAGCAGCAGGGTTTATACGCATGCGCCCACTATTAAATCAGCACCAACCATGCGTTTTCTGCATAAAAATATATTAATCCTACAGATAGCTTTACGGCAGATAAATTCAAAACGCGTACGCGTATAATATGAAAATGTCTGATAACCTTTATCTGGTCGCTAACTTTAACCTCCAGATATCAATATTTATGTGTTAGTAATAAGACCAGCCCTTAGTCATCTTGATGAAAGATTACATTTTACTACTTTTTCCTTCAATCTGCCTGGAAAAATTGGAATTCCTTCGGGAAAACTGGGAAAAAACAGTATTTGATAGTAAGAAAATAGTGGAAGCTGGGGGTATTTTTTCATAAACGTTTTCTTTTTCTTCCTTCACGCAAATGTGAATCCTCCCTTCCTCATCGCCAACCTGATAGTGTAAATATGTGGGCAGCCTGAACGGATAATAGGATGTGATGTACTTTACACAAATAATAATAAAATAGACCGTTCATTTACAAAAAGAACCATACCTATACAAACAATTTCATACAGTTGGCAGTAAAATAAACTAAATAAAAGTCACCTGGGCTGTTTTTTTAGGCTTAAGTCTATACATCCATAGAGACGGCCTTAAATAATGAATTATGTATTGTCCTGGGGACGATAGGAGTTTAGATAGCTCAACGGTAAGAGTATTTTTGAACTAATCCAAAATTCCGGAACTTGGCTTTTGTACCTGGGGGGAAGTTTGTCTATAGATTTATCAATTCTCTTGGCATGTGCCTAAAAGCTTTGTATCGTTATGTCAATTTTGAAATATATTTAAAATTAAATTTAAAGCATCAATGAAACCAGTTTTGACTTTCTACGTAATACAATACCAAGATAAAGTATTGTAACTGTTAACATTTTCCCCTCAAGATTATTATATGTTTTATGTGTGTCCGAACCCAAAAAGAGCGTATTTTACAATTTGGTATTTCTGATTGACTGTCCTGAGTCATATATCTGAAATGGTTTGATGGAGTTTGTTCCAACTTTCTTTATATTAAAGGGAATTCTTTTTTATTTTGACCCTAACTCTTAAATTAAGGGTAATTTATTAATGAATGATTTTTTTATAATACAATTTTCTTGAAAATAGCTATAACTTATAACCAAGGCCGTAGCCAGCCAAAAATTTCAAAGGGAGTTTGGTGGGCCCAGCCCCTTCCCCCCAGTTTCCCGAGGTTAGAAACAATTATAAATATTAAAAATCTCTAGAAGCTCTCTGAAGTGCTTTTTATGTTACCACAGCCTTCTAATTTGTACTTGTACCCTTATTCTGAAATTGGTACTAGGGAAATATTTCTCATGGTCAATAATAATATTTGCTTATTTTTCTAAACTAAATTAATTGATGACTAGTTTATTTACAGCAAATTAACTTATAGAAAATTTGAATTTTTTGGAATTGGCATTTAAGATTGAGTTTAAAATTGGTTAGTGGGAATATTTTTTCACGATAAATAAGAATACATTTTTAAGGTGGTCTTCAATTAATATTTTGAAAATTTGAAATTCACTTAACACATTCAAACAATTTAATTTAAGATATATTATATTATTTTATAAAAACCGTTAATATTGTGATTAACAAGAGGATGTGTTTATTTTTATGAGGAAAACTTAATATATTTTTTTACTGAAAACCTATTTTGCAAATGTTCTTACAAGCTACAATACACAATATGAGAATATTTGTGTGATCATGGCTTACCATTTATTCCAACTACTCCTTTTAATTTGACCTTAAAAAATCCACACTAAGTTAAAACGAAATTTATATAGTTAAACGATTCTTTTTTTTTTCAAATTTATATATCTGTTGGATTATTTATTGTTTCGTTGTACATACTGTCCCAAAAGTCATACACTAGTGGGAAATTACACTCTGTGTTCAATATGAACCCCATGAACGTCAACACACAGTTGGGGGTGACGTTCCATGTTCTGGAGAATGTTGGACACGATGCTTGGAGAAACGGTGTGGCACTCTGCGATAATTATCTCGACCAGATGGTCCCTGTCTCTGATCTTCTGTGGATAGACTTTTGACTTCAAATATCCCCATAAGGCAAAATCCAAAGGATTCAAGTCCTAGAATCAAGGATCCCAGTCCATGGTCCACCTGTGGCCAATCTAACATGGGACATTTTCATCCAGCCAATTACGCACCTGGGTGGCATAATGTCCTGCACGAACTACAGCTGCTGGGAACCAATGGTGTCCAAGTACATCACTAACGAATCCCCCAACATTACCAGGTACGATTCACTGTAGACATTCCAGTCAAAAACATACGGACCAATGACCCGGTCGTTCCACACTCCACCCCAAACCATGATCCCTGCTGGTTGCTGTCGCCAAACCAGTGTGGGTTCTCTGGGGACCAGTAGCGCACGTTTTGCCGGTTGATCTCGCCATTGAAATTCGCTTCATCTGAGAACATGACTGTCAACAGGAATTCTGAATCATCTTCCAGCTCTGCAGAAACCATTCACACATTTCAACTTGACGGTCCGGATAGTCCTTGGTCAGATGGCGCAGAGCTTGCAACTTGTACAGGTGGAATCTGTAATTCTTCAGTACGCGATGAACGGATGTCCGAGGCACATTCAGTTCCAAGCTGGTTCGGCGTATGGATATCATCGGGCTTGCAAACGTCTTCACCAGGACACGTTTCCACCACCTCAGATGATGTGCTGGGCTGTCCTGATCGTTGTGCATCGGTTACAAATCCTGTGAACTTTAATTTCTGGGGCCATCTGCTCACGATGATCAGCACAATTAGGTCTAGATCCGGATACCACCGATTAAATTCCTCTGCAACATCTCTGTGGATGTACCCTTCATGTCTACAGATGAGAATGACTTCTACACGTTCGTCAATGGTCAACATGGTCCACCTGTGGTAAAAAATAAAAAATAATTGCAATCGAATTACCCATTGATGCGCGACTTTTGGGGCACCCAGGTAGTCTTAACTTAAGGTAAACAAATATAATATAAAGGGAAAGTCTATCAGACTGTCTTTGAGTCCTATCCCGATTAGGCTTTCATTCTAAATATTTAATTTGTGAACAATTGAAGTAATTACCGATGTGTTCTTAGCCAATGCTTGAAAAACCTGTAGGTTTCGAGTAGTTTTTTCATTTTTGTAAATCTTCATTGAGCAGCCCAAATATATTTTATGTTTGTATTACACAACATTTTGTTCAGCCAATTTATTCAATATTTATAATCTGTGTTTTTTTACTATAATAAGTATTAATTCATATATTCCAATTCCGGCAGTTCCATTAGTGAACTGTGAATTCATATTTAACCTAAGGGAATGAGGTGAAAAGATTCAGGTTCTCTTGTGGTTCTTAATCTTATTTGATCCATTAGCGATGTATTTTATTTGGTTGATACTTTTAATGTAAAGCACCTTTATCAAGTGACAGTGCCATTTCTTTAACCTGAATTAAAATCTATAGGATTTTTCTGACATTTTGAAAGTACATTTAGAATAATTTTTAAATACAACTTTTCTTTCTGTATAAAATATTAAGTATTTTGTATATTTAAACATATATATAAATATATGCATATATAATATATAATACTATGTATATATGAATATATAATATGTATTTATATAATATAATGTATATATAATATGTATATATAACATATATGTATATATATACGTATATATAATATGTATATATAACATATATATATTTACTATGGTTGATAAATGACTAAGCGATGTAATATTAATGGGGTGACAACAAAAATTGTCTGGTTATATTGTTTGGGTTCTTAGTTCCTAATTCCATAAATACCCTATCTACGGTAGAAGAGTTGTAAGTGCAGCTGGAAGAAGGTTATTTATTATAAATATTGTCTGAAAGTGTCGATAAATGTCAACCTCTTTAGAAATAATTATTATTTTCTTACTAATACCTTCGAAGCTATAATATCCAATATGAGAAAGTTTGTGCGATTGTGTCATAGCTTACCTATTATTAATATTTATTTATGATTTATTGATTTGTGTTTCTAATAGAGGGTTGAAATTTCATTATATATATATATATATATATTATATATATATATTATATATATATACACATATAAATTTAGCACCACGTCTCACTACCCGTTCGGTTGATACGCTTTAGTACTAATTACATTAATGTACTAGGAATTTGGAAGGTTGAATTTAGATGAAATAAGTCTGCATTTTCATGGAGGGAGATTGGAAAACCATTTAGGGAAAACCACCCCCAGATAACCTGACTGAGATTCGAACCTCGATCTCCCCGTCCTCGGCAGTCTAGGTCAACTCGACTAGTGCGTTAGCCAACTACGCCACCGAGGCAGGTAAAGTTCATCATACTTCATTTAAAAGTAATTATTGATATTTATTGAAATAATTACACTTCTGAGGAGATAAGTAGTGGCCTATTCATATGAAGTGAAATATGAGTATGTAAACATGAACTCACTAATATATTAAACTGCTAAAGGAGAAAGTTAGTTTTGATTGATTTTTTAATGTAACTATATTTATTTATACTATCTATCAATTAAAGTGTAGCATGATATAATTTGTTTGTCAATATATTGATCCTAATGTTTATGTAATAATTTATTAATGAGAGCTCTTGTTTGATAAAATCAACTGAATAATTGAAGACTATTAGATGTTATGTGTGAATTAAAATATTATTGTGTCTATGAGAATTTAAATAAATAACTAAATTTATAATTAAAATTAAATAATTCTTAAAGTGATGCAGCATGGTCATCTTTCACTCCTTTAGATAATTCCATCCACATTACTGTTTTTATGGTTTACTTATAGCGAGCGAAATATATTTTGGCTATTAAAGTATTTAAATAAAAATACAGTTGAACCCAGATAACACTAGCTAATTGGAAGCTAATCGGGAGCGAAGATTGTTCGAACTAGCGAAAATTTGTACTTATTATTACTTATAATTTTAAATTACAGTTAAATAAATGTTATAAAATTTAATTTTATTTGAATGATTCATAGCACGTAATATGTATTGTACTTTAGTTTTGCATTCACAATATATACTTTTACAGTACTGTAATTATTTAGAGTTACCGAAAAACATTTTGTGTTGAAAACAACGTGTAAATATTAATAACTTATTATCAATATTTCTAATAATTTTCTTTTAACATTGAGTGTGATATCAATAAAATATACTTCATTCTACTTAGTCTTTTCCCTCCATTTAACAGAAAAAGTGCTCGAATTATTTGTAATTTCGAATTACCTGGGTTCGATCTTAACCCCTTTTTCAGTAAATATGAATGTTTTTATGCTAACCTCGAGTGCCCTAATCTGAGTAAGTGAGAGAGTGCCTGGGAATGCACTTTTAGTGAACTCAGAATCATTCATGTCTCATCTGATTTTCGCACCATGCCAAGACTAAGATACCCGGCTCCCACCAGGTTTAGAAACCGCCAGAAAAGTATCTCAAAGCAACGTTTAAAGGTATAAAGCCTAAAAGACGCTCACTGTGGGAGGCCAGTAAGTTATTACAAACCGCTCCTCAGCTCAACCTGAAGTGGGCGTGGCATGATGGTCTAATGACGCATTTCTATTTGGCTAATGTCGATGTGTGCCAGTGCTCGTATTTTACGACAGCTCAGGGAGTTCTCTTAGTTGGGGTGGTGGAAGCATGTGAAGAGGGAAGGGGGAGTACTCCAAATGATGTAGGTTATTACGTAAACAAGCAATCTGAGTCGACGAGAAGCTACCATGAAGTATGATCCCTTTCCTCCCCGACTCTCTTCTTCACCACAAACACATGTCCCAGATAAATGTTACAGACATTTTGGCAACGACGACCGTAATTAACCACACCGACCAAAAGCTTAGCTAGATAATTCGGTATTCTTAAAGTAATGACTGCTGTAAATCTTAAGGCATAATCCATTATATTAAAAAAGAGCTCTGAAGATAAACTCAACAACCCGTAGAGAAGATTTGTTTAGTGCCCGAAAACTTTGAAACTAAATAAGATTTGCGAGTTAGTTCTTTTACTATGTTTGTTTCTTTCGTTTCTTCCTGAGAGGTTTGCCGACAAATGAGTGGATAGTTTTTCTTGGCTCTGATGTTGTTAATAGAGCCCGCCATCGAAAACTTGATTAACGTATTCAAGAAAGTTGTTCTTGTAAACAAGTTGGGGACATTTCATGTTTACTTATAGGTCTGACAACTTAGCTAAGTCAATAGCACCTCTAACTTTTGGAGTTCAAAGTTTGATTCCCGATATGAAAATTTGTAGTTGGTTAATTGAAATCTTCTTACACTCCCTATGTGAATAATTTTTTACCTGGAATCTTGCTATTGTTTTTGTTTTAAAGTTGATTAAGACGAGACGTGTTGACTTCTGACAGGCTGGTGCTGTTAAGGACAGTACATATGCACGCGTAGTTACTAAGGATATTTCGATAATAATATCTGTAAGTTCTAGTAATAGTATTGGTTAAATGCTACATTTACTCTATCGAATCTAAGGTAACAGGGAGAGTAAGGTGAATATTGATAATCCTACATCAGTAATCTAAAATAAGAATGAGCATCTTAACTGTTGACTGAACCCACTTCCAGGTCAGAAACAGAAATAATACCCACTTAGACGCTTCTGACACTGTTTCTGTGTATGTTCTGCACAGTGTATTTTGACTTCCTCATATAAATATAAATAATTTGTATTATAATCGTGAAGGTTTTCAAACTCGCTATTGTGATGGCTTTCCTTTTTATTGCCTAAAAATGGAAATATTTACTCAAAAACTAGTAAAATACGTAAAATTAAATAATATACATTTCTACAGAAACATTACACCAAATAGCATAAATGAAACAATATAAACTGTTAGAGAAACATATTGAGAAAAATAGTAGGCTCTCTGTTCACCAAAGAGCACAGCAAGCAATTTCCCAAACTTCCATTATATTTTTTTGGACAATATCTCAGAATTTTTTTTATTTTATAAAAATATATTTCAAATAAATATTTTTTATTTTTAATAGTTCTACAATTTTGCGATGGTAAGTTATTTCATATCTCAAAGAGTTGTGGAGATAAGATACAAATTGGAAATTTACGTCTATTTACAGTAGGTCTACTCTCAAATTTGTGATAATTTCCATTTTATTTGCAATGTTAAACAATTCCTGGTTATGCAATTAAAAAAAGATATTCAAAGCAGATTTTGAGAAAATCATATTTTTCTATTTTAACCCTAAATGGGAAACCTTATGAAAGCCCTAGATATCAAGTTTTAACCCGACCGGTAAAATTGCTTTGCCTGTAACCTCGGTATTAAAAAAAACATACATTTTCAGGGTTCAGGGAGTCATGAAACGTTGACATCCGACAAAATCTCGAGTTCAATTTTCTTTACGATCACAATACTTTCTCTTCCCGAGAGGAGCTAGAGATTAAAAAATGGACGTTGCAACCCCATCATTAATAATTTTTGTCGGCATGTCTGTCCATCTGCATGTCCTTGGGTCTTGATTAAAACATTTTTAACGGGTTTTTTACAAAATTTATGTATAAATACATCGGTACTTTTTTTTTATAATGTGCTTAGCCCTTAAATTAAGGATAATGGATATTTTGGCTATAGCCCGAGTTACAGGCGGCATTGTGAAAACACATTTTGATTTCAGGGGGTCATGAAACGTCAACATTTATAAAAATCTCAAGTTTGATTTTTTTTACGTTCACACTACTTTCTCTCTGTCGTGTTGATATAAAGTAAAAATCTTTTAAGAATATTTGTATAACACTTATTTTATGTTATGAATCTTACAACAAATTTGGGCTGTACTCATGTTTACACATTGTCTAAGTAATGAGAAAGGTAAAGTTTAGATGAAATTTACCAACATTTATTAGGCCTATATGGAAAGTTGGAAACATAATCATCATGTATTTCCAACCAGGTCAGTTTAGTAAAATGCCTCCATCTTCCTCTATATTAGATTTTCTCAAAATTTGTTCAAACAATTTTTATTAAATTTGATTTCTAAACTCTGTTTATAATTTTATAAACAAAATGGCAACTCTCATTTTCTCATGAAAATGAATTTGAGGGTACCTTATTTAAGAATTTTTTTCCAATTTTCATAATTTCTCCCCAAATATTTGAGATACCGTACAAAAAACTTCATTGTAAAACTGTAGTACTATTAAAGATACAAATCTTTTATTTGAAATATTTTTTATAAAACTAGTTTCTGAGATACAAGCAGATATAATGTTTTCTTATGTTCTTTCGGTGTACAAAGATGTTTCTCTTTCTCAATTTTTCTGTAACAGTGTTCCTAATGCCATAGAGTAAGTAACAGTGTATATTATTTCATTTATGATCTTTGGTTTAGTGTTTCTACCACAATGTACGCCTATATACTATAGATTTATTATTTCGTTTCACAAATCTTACGAGTTTTTAATACTGTAAATGTATATTCTAAGATAAAAGTGGGAGAAAGTCTTTGCGGTGCGCTGTATAATTTATTTTAATGTGTATTTAGATATCAAAACTTGTTAAATATTGTGAAATATAATGAATAGCTCAAATGAAATTGCAAATATTTTAATAATGACCAGATTTTAAATAAATAAAATTCATTAAATTCCCAAAGTGAGTGTCTTAGATATAATTAATATCATTAACCTAAGATAAAAAAAAATCGAAAGTAATACATACAGGGGAAAATATACAACACACATAAATTTATGTTAAAATAAAAATAATGCATAATCATTTCCATAATAATTTTTTACTTTGACAGCTAGAATATTTATCATCGTTTTATAACTTCTTCATCAGCACACAAGATGATTGACATGGCTATCGAAATAATATTGACTTCAAAAAATAATAACACTTTGGGAAAAGTTTTATTTAGTTCTATCAGAAGTTCCCGGCGTTACCTTGGGTGGTTATCGCTGGCAGAGGTTTTCATAACTTCAAACAAAAAAAAAAGTTCTTTTCATTTTATTTTTTCTTAGCCAATTTTTAATTAATTAAAAAATAAAATAAAAATATTAAAATTCCGGCTTCTAGGTGAACATTCTGGAGAACAGGGGCTAATAATATTTAAATTTCACACCTCTGCCTGCGGTAGATATTGGGCAACGATCATGACAGACAAACAAACAAATAAACTCTTCATTTTTTATTAATATCTAGATTTATTTATTTCCCGTTGGTCTGCCACCCAAATCTTGTTCGCGTGCCACTGTATAGTAGCCGTGCCTAGACTAGGCAGATCCTATCGATTCGTGTTTCATTAGTTTTTTTTTTGTCTGAATCAAACTATTTCTTGCATCCCCGGAAAACGTCCAGTCTCAATTAGTTCCTCCCATTTTATTTTGTTTGCAATCTTCAATTAATTGATCTTTCATGGTAACCGCTCAAACTAGAGGAGGGAAAGAGAGAGACAAGGATTATTGTTGAGTAGAACATGTCCTGCCTCCTACGTCATCACTGATCGCCCCATCGGACCTTTCCTTTCAAGACAATAGGTACCGGACGAATGGTCGAGGTCCTATCAGATAATGAGGGAGAGGAAGGGAAGGACGTGGCTTGTGCGATAGCTAACAAATCGAACCGTGAGTCTTTCGGTTTATGAAATGAATTTCACCGAGTCAACTTTGTCACAAGATATGATACACGTCCGCTCTCGTAGCTAAGCGGGAAGAGCAGCGTTTTCCAACCGGCGCGCCATGGGAGCAAGGGGGGAGACAAAGAAAAAATTGGGGATAAAAACTAATCTTAAGAAATCCATGGTCAACTCTTTTTTTTTAAATAGCATATTAATTAGAGTTTTAGCTAATGAAATTTAAAACCCAATTTTAATAATTTTTTTTGCTGACAAAATCTTTAACTAATAAATTATTTAGACCCACTTCAGTAGCCGCATGGTCTAACGCACTTACTCTCATGTTAGACTAGACTACCGAAAACAGTAAGACCAGTGTTCAATCCCAATCGGGTGTACTAAGCACGGTTTTTCCTAAAGTGCTTCCCAAATGCGGGTGCAAATGCGGGTGTATGTTCTCTAATTAAAACCTTCCTAATCAATACTTAGCACCGTGTATTACTATCCATTCGAATTATACGTTTAAGTACTAATTACTCTAATAGGCTAGGATTTGGGAAGGCTGAATACAAAAAAAATGAACCTGAACTTGCGTGGAGGGAGAGTGGATTTTTTTTTTAGGAAAAAACACCCCCGGTTCATTCTGACCGAGAGTCAAACCTCGATCTCCCGGTCTTCGGAAGGCTAGCTCAACATGAAACTTGGGCGTTGGCTCACTACGCCACTTCCTTGCTAATCCCTAACGCATTAGTGTAATTAGTACATCCAGAACGGGAGACTCGGTGCTAAGAGAAAAAAAACAACTGACTAAGCGCTTTGAAAATTTCCAGCGCCTTGTTCAGTGTGCTGTGAGTTGAAAAATGTTGAAAATCACTGGATTATAGTAGGACTATAGTATGTCACGTATCGTGAACAAACCACTCGAATCATTGCTAGAACAGCAATTCTATGTTATTATTATTATTATTATTATTAACACCGTGTCTTACTACCTGTTCTGGTTTTACGTACTTACGCTAATGTGTAACGGTAGGGTGATTGTGAAATTAAATGAAGGACATACAGTTTAACGTGGAATCCAAACCACACATTCACACGTCGTGATTAATACACGCCTTGTCAGAGGTGAATGAAGGGTTTGGCAATCAGATATATTTGTGCTGGGACCGAGGATTGAACCCCGGACCCCCAGCACAGAAGTCCGACACTGTTTTACCCCTAGACCACCAGGTAACCTATTTTCTGTTCATACAAGTCTATGAAACATTAGAGCGTCTCAGCTTGTAATTCGTTATAGTTGTTCGAGAAAATGGAGTGAAATGAAAATAATATTCTACATTTTACCCAACTAAATCGAGAAAAGGAAATTTTGGGGATACTAAGCAGTCTACCTTTTATAATAAAGGGGGGGGGG